>JBBPDJ010028004.1:0-19023 GCA_037974625.1 Cucumis cinereus | reverse complement strand
TTATTATTATTATTTTTGTTTTAGTTGCTTTATGAAATAGTAAGGCTCGTTTATACTTCTATTGTAGATGTTGAGCCTCAGTATACTGGTGCTAAGATAGAAGGAGATATTGCCACACTTAATTTTGTGAAGAAGATGATTGACGATTTTAAAAGCCAGAAAAGCCTGCACAAACGGTAGGTGTGATGATTGACTGCTATACAATATTTGAGACTAACTTTTGATGTTGCTATTGTTTTTCTAGATATGCATTCCAAATTGTTTTGTAAGTCAGAGAAATCATGCGTGCCCTTCCCTCTCTTGTTGATATTAACATTCAAGAGGGCAGAAATTTAATGGAGTCAAATTTATTAGGTATCATTTGAAGACCATCAGCGTGTATTTGGGGTTTGCTCCAGGTAATTACATATATGTAAACATTATTAGTCTTAACTTGTGGATTCAAAGATTTCAATGGAGTCAAATTTGTTGGGAGAACACATTCTGGTTGTACGTACATTTTATGTTTACTGCATACGTCTTGTCTATCTTCATCACCATTTGCCATAATTTAAGTTTTCCTCTCTCTAATTAAATGTAGTAAAAAAACTTAAATGTAAATATAAGTTAATGGGTAATTTCACTACCCCAAAAACTTATTTGTTTATCCTTGTTTTTCTTAGAAAGCTACAAAATGGTCGAAAGTAAATAGGTTGCTGAACAAGTATAGATGACATTTGATTCAAATTATGATTTTTTGTATAAATGATAGGAAAAAATATTTACCAATTTTCTGTAGGTGGTTTGCTTTCAAATGATTTTTTTTTTCTAGCAGGAGAAGAAAAAAGTGCAAACAGAGGTCATGATCGAGCTAGAGAACTTCTATAGACCAAGGCCAAGCACCAGCAGTCGACGTCTTTCAAATGCTAGCATTAATGGAGGTTATAGCAATGTCATACCTTTGAACAGAAGAATTTCTCTTGGAACCCAACAATTGGAACCACACAACATAAATTCAGCAACTCAAAGCATTTCTATTATGGAGGAAGGGAGGAAATTACATGGACAAACTATAGCTCTTTGACACAACCTTGTTTCTCAGGTCCGAGATGAAACAGCTTCTGTGGTATCCACACTTCGACTACCCCTTATTAAGAATGATGTTATAATGGTTGATTTACAATAGGTTTTGGTTTGGTGGTGGGGAGAGGTTTTTTTTGAAGATTGAAGTTTGAAGTTTAATGTAGAGTATATTGGATGTTAAGTAGAATATTACATTTTCTCCTCTGAATGCAGAATATTACATTTAGTTATGTGGTTTACTTTCTCAATTTGATTCAAACGTTGATGTGTAAAATGCAATGAATGTATGCTTTTGGTTCTTATCTTTACATTGTATATAAACGGTTTTAGGACTGAAAATACAGGTGCGAAATACAGGGTACAATAAATATTAATTTTTAAAAAAAAATTACAAAATTAACTTGACGGTTAAACACAATCAAGTATAGTGTAAAACTTGATAGTGATAAACCGTCAAGAATAACGAATTCTTGACAGTAGAAAACAGTCAAAATTAAAATTTTCCTTATTAGATGAAAACTTGATAGTGACACCGGATTACTTGACAGTGAAAAATTGTCAAGTAAAGCTTTATTCTTGACAATGGATAACTGTCAAGTAAACTCTTATTCTTGATAGTTTTCCACTGTCAGGAAAAAAATGCTTATTCTTGACACTGGATTACTTGACAGTTTTTCACTGTCAAGTAAACCCTGTTTTGTAGTAGTGTTAGGAACTATTTAAGTGATTTACGAGAATTTCATACAAGCATGTGTATTCATGATTTAGCCTGAGGCTAGTATACTAAGTGTGCACACCAGAGTATTTCGCTGTCATGAGTGTTGGGTTCGCCTCACCATGACAAAGATGTTGTAATCGGTGTTTTCGCTACAACGTAGATAGCCCTCTCGTGCGTGTTGAGCTTGCTCCACTATGAAAAAGACGTTGTTAATGTTGGCCTTACTGCAACGTAGATCTCACTGTCGTTAGTGCTGGATTTGCCCCACTACAACAAAGACGTTATAGATGCTCGCCCAACTATAACGTAGTATCACTGTCGTGCGTGTTGAGTTAGCTCCACCATGACAAAGACGTGGTTGGTACTGATCCCACCACAACGTAGTTATCACTGTCGTTAGTGTTGAGATGACTCCACTACGACAAAGACATTGGGAGTGCTGGATTTTCTCCACTACCACGTAATTAAAGGATTACACATGGCTTGTTAAAGTTTTCAGTTACAGATTATTTGCAAAAGCTTTCATTTATGCATTGCTTAATGAAAGATTTAAAAACACGTTGTTTTGCAAGGTTTATGACATGTTTCAGCAATATGATATTTATTTATTTCTTAAGCATGTGATTTCCAAAGTATGTATTTAAAGTATTTTCAAGTTTATGAATGATTTCTAAAGTATGTTGTTTATAAATTGTCACTCACTAGGCATTAGCTCATTCGTTTAAATATTTTCTCACTTTTCAGGTAGAGATCATGATTCCCAAGCCTGACCTATCACTGCCTGTCTGCGATTGAGTTTGAGTTTTGTTTTAGGTCATAACCATGACTCTTCATATGCATAGTTTGGTCTGTAAAATATTATAACAAGTGTGTTGGATGGTATGGGACACCTGTGAGATCAGATATGTATGTAAATTTTTATTTCCATGTTATTAGTTATTTTTGTTGCATGTTTTTCAAGAAAGATAAGTACAGTTGTTAGTTAGTGCCGTTAAGTTAGGAACGTTACTTACTAACTTCACGCCATCTCTTAGGCTAAGAGTAGAGAGTATGGGAGAGGGTGTGACAACTTGGTATAAGAGCAAGAGTTTTAGAGAGTCTTGGGGTGTCTTGAAGGAATAAAGAGAAGTTTAAGAGTCTAGTAACGTGCATATAGACTTAGAGGTAATTGTAACATGTCTAATAAGTTGATATGTTACATGTGTTATGCCTCTTCGGCGTAGTAGCAGACAAAACAAGTAGGAGGCTGCAGGGACACGAGATCCTACCCAAGCTCAGTTTGAAAGGGAATCTAGTACTCCGAAAGAACAGTCTAATATAGAAGATAGGATGTTTTCTAGATTTGCCCAGCGATTAGCAGAATCACTTGGATCAGTGTCTAGTGATCTAGAGAAGAAGTATGAAATAGAACGGCTAAAAGCCTAGGGAGCCACAGCTTTTGCAGGTTCGACTGATCCATCTGATGCAGAAACATGGTTGAGTTTGTTAGAGAAATGTTTTTACGTGATGGATTGTTTTGAAGGAAAGAAAGTCAGATTGGCAACGTTTCTACTACAGAGAGAAGCAGAGAGTTGGTGGAAATCCATTGTGTCTCATAGTGGAGGTACTAGTACAATGGACTGGGTGACTTTCAAGAAGATATTTGAAGATAAGTATTATCCCAGTACTTATTGCGAGGCAAAGAGAGATGAATTTATTAAACTAGTGCAAGGCTCACTATCAGTAGCAGAATATGAAAGGAAGTATACCAAGTTATCCAAATATGCTCACACTATAGTGGCTTCTGATAGTGATAGATGTAGAAGATCCCAAAGAGGTTTGCGGAAGAAGCTCCGTACCAAGTGACAGCAATAGCCAAATGGACAGATTTTTTCCAACTTGTTGAGAGGGCTATGCGAGTAAAACAGAGTTTGGAGGAAGGCAGGCATGACACATGCCTAGTCGAGTTGTTTCTACGACTAGTGGTTTTCGTGGATGAGATCAGAGATGATTCACTCCTGAAATTTTAGGAAGAAGGGATTTTAAATCTCGATCTCCTAGTCAGTCTTATAGATGAGACAGTACAAAGAGTGCATTTTCAAGACAGAGTCAGAGAACGTCAAGTTGATCGGCTGGATCTTCGACAGGATCGAGGACAGGGCAAGATTCAATATCCAGCCCCGTGAAAAGGAATATATGTAGTAGTTATGGTAAAGCGCATAGATGATTGTGTTTAGCAGGAGAGGATGGTAAAGCGCATAAAGAGTATTTTAGTAATTTTGTTAAACAAATGGCAAAAGGGTAATTTGCAAATTTTGTTAAGGAAAAAAAATAGAAAAAGAAAAAGAAAACGAAAAAGAAAGGAATTTTAAAAGTATTATTACTTTTTTTAAGTGGAGTGATATTTATCATGTAAAAAAAAAAAAAGAAAGTGGAAATTTTGAAAAGCTCACCCGAAAAGAGATAAGGAAGTAAGTTTTTTTTTAAAAATCAATTCTCAATTTTTTCAATTGGATGAAATTAACGGTGGGAAATCATCATAAATTTTGTAATATAGGCTGAATTAAAGAGAAGAAGAAGAAGAAGAGAAGAAAGAAATTTGAAAAAGAAAAAGAAAGAAACTCGAGAGTAAGACTTGAAAAAAAACTGGGCAATCTTACATGAACATAGTGGAAAGAATAATGAAATTGAGCTCAATTCTTAACCAAATTGAGTGAAATTTGTGTCTAAATTGTGTAGAAAATAGAGAGGAAGCTGAAGGACAGCTCAATTTGAAGAAATTGGACCAAGAAATTCAAAAAAATCGAGAAAGAATCTTGTTGACGCTGAAAATTTACAGTTCTGAGCAATTGGAGTGTTTGAAAAAATTGAAGGGGTTAGAGTTGAAATTGGAGCTTCAAATTTGGTAGTAAGCTCAATAAGAAGTCCCTCTTTGATTTAGTAACAATTAATTTGATTAATTTCAGCTGGAAGTGGCAAATTTGAAGTTTGAACTTTGTAGAAAAACTCAACGGAAAATAGAGCAACAATATTTTCAGCTTGAATTCTCGTGGATTGACAACAAATTGGATGGCCAAATCTTGAGGTAATGTAGTTTAAGTTATGGGTAATTGAATGGTAATAGTTAGAACGTCCAATTTTGGCTAGAAAAAAGAGAATTTAATCGTCGGAGTGTCACCGCAGTTATGGTCGGAAAACTGGGCAAAATTGGAGAAAATTGAAGGTTCAAGATGAAGTCTTAGGTTGCCCGTCTTTAAAAGTCTGTCATTAAAGCCTACTGTCATTATTTGTTCGTCATTAAAGCCTAAAAACAGAATGCTTCATTTTCCTAAATTCGTTTATGATAATTATTGTTAAATGCCCATTTTATCCTTGATCAAGAAACAAATTAAGGGGTATTTAGGGAATTTAACCTAAGAACGGATTTTAATTATCGGCATGATTTAATCCGTCGATTTTGGATGATTTTCAGAGAATTTGACGATCGAAGAAATTTACAAACCGAGAATGTCCCATTAAGTTTGTGAGTGACTTATAATTTTTAAATATGATTTTAAAGCATGAATAGTATGAATTTCTTTAAAATGTTTCCAAGTTTACAAGTTTTACGAGGTAAACTTCTTAAGCAAAATGTATTGAATGTTTATGATTTTTTCGTGCCAAAATATATTAAATAACGAATAGATACATGATTTATGATTTCACATATCCTAGTAAGCATGATTTAATGTGTTTAAAGATCGAAGATATTTTCACGTTTTACGAGATTTATGTAAAGTATGATTTAAGCATGCTTTAGTATTCCTAAATGAAATTCCATATGATTTTAATGATCTAAGTTGCATGAATATTTCTTATTGAATACCAAAGTCCAAGGTATTTAAGAACTATTTAAGTGATTTACGAGAATTTCAGTACAAGAATGTGTATTCATGATTGAGCCTGAGGCTAGTATACTAAGTGTGCACACTATAGTATTTCGCTATCATGAGTTCTGGGTCCGCCCCATCATGACAAAGACGTTGTAAGCAGTGGCTCTACTACAACGTAGATAGCGCTATCATGAGTGTTGAGCTTGCTCCACTACTGCAAAGACGTTGGTGATGTTGGCCCCACTGCAACGTAGATTTCGCTGTCGTTAGTGCAGGATTCACCCACTACGACAAAGACGTTAAAGATGCTCGCCCCACTATAACGTAGTATCACTGTCGTGCGTGTTGAGTTAGCTCCACCACGGAAAAGACGTTAGTATTGATCCACCACAACGTAGTTATCGTTGTCGTTAGTGTTGAGATGACTCCACTACGACAAAGACGTTGGGAGTGCTGGATTTTCTCCACTACAACGTAGTTAAAGGATTACACATGGCTTGTTAAAGTTTTCAGTTACAGATTATTTGCAATAGCTTTCAGCTATGCATTGCTCAATGAAAGATTTAGAAACACTTTGCTTTGCAAAGTTTATGACATGTTTCATCAGTATGATATTTATTTATTTCTAAAGCATGTGATTTATAATGTATGTATTTAAAGTATTTCCAAGTTTATGAATGATTTCTAAAGTATGTTATTTATAAATTTTCACTCACTGGGCGTTAGCTCATTCTATCAAATGTTTTCTCACTTTTCAGGTAGAGATCGTGATTTCCGAGCCTGACCTATCGTTGTCTGTCTGCGATCGAGTTTGAGTTTTGTTTTAGGTCATAATCATGACTTTTCATATGCATGGTTTGGTCTGTAAAATATTATGACAAGTGTGTTAGGTGGTATAGGGCACCTGTGAAATATCATATATGTATGTAAATGTTTATTTACATGTTATCAGTTATTTCCGCTGCATGTTTTTCAAGTAAGATAAGTAAAGTCGACAGTGAGTATCGTTAAGTTAGGAACGTTACTTACTAGTTTCACATCATCTCTTAGACTAAGAGTAGTGAGCCTGGAAAAAAGGTGTGACACAAACAACCAATCCCTCAACCAAACCTTCAATCGAACCTCACTGAAGCTTGGCCTCTATACAAATTCAGATGCTTCGAAAAAGGAAACCAGAGGCTAGATGGTCTTCGAAAAACCCCAATCTCTACCGACAAGCCCACCACCAAACACCTAAAACCCTCTAAATTCCAAACAAACCCCTCATTCACCCTAGTTAGTGATGTTTACATCTTTATTGTCTCTAGACAAAGAGAAGCAAGTGGGCAAGTTTCCTCTACCATCTCCCACTGTATGACCCAACAATCTTAAAATGGAGGTGACGAGAACCCTGTCGCATGGTCATAGCGAAACCTAAATGTTTGGATCAATTTTAAGGTGTATTGGACAGGGAGAATAAATTGATGAAATTGGTCAAGTCAACCAACCAAGGAGGGAAATGGTTTACAAAAATTAGGCAAAGGACCTTTGAAGTAATTGTTTATAGCAATTGAGGAAAGAAGAAGATGAAAGAGAAGGACAAGGAGGAGAGCTCAATGGTGCAACTACTAAAGAAAAGGGTAATTGAAGAAGTTGAGAAAAGTGATGAGATCAATGCGGCTAAACCTGAGGTCGAGAATGTGGAAGAATGAATGTTGGACGCACTCAAGAAGAGTCATTCTCCCTACATCCTCTCTGGAGAAGTTAGATGTGCATATTACTAAGAAGACGAAGGAAGTGAGAAAAGGACTCAAAGATTTGAAGGATGATGCATCACCAGAGGCCAAGAAAAAGCGAGAGGACAAAGTTTAAAGGCTATGATGAATGTATTGGATGATGAATTAAATGAAGAAAGCGATGGAGAAAGGAAGAGAAAGGAAGAACACCGAAGGCTTGTGATTGAAAAGAAGAAGGTTGAAAAGAATTGGAAAAGAAAAGGATGGAAAAAGAGAATGCGAAGAAGAAAGGAAACGAGAAGATTGTTAAAGATGAAGAGAAGAGGATGCCAAAGGAGAAGCCAATGCTAAAAAAGAAAATGAAGATAAAAATGAGCAGGATGTGAAGCGAAAGCCTTCGGTGAAAAAGAAAAAACTTGAGAAGGGAGAAGGAAGTAGGGCAACTGGAAGTGCCATAGAGGATGAAAATGAAGAAGATGAGGTCCCAAAGTTTTTCTTTGAGATGAGATTCTTTCATGAGGATGTGTCAGTCCCAAAATTCCATGACCGCATCAGTTGTTATGTTGGGATGACGCAAGTTTTGTTAAGGACCAAGACTTTGAGGCCATGCATAGTCTAATATTTCTAAAACAGCAAGTTGCACATAAGAGAGGACTATGTATTAATGGAGGGCCAATGTGTTGATTTCAATGCCAAAGAAATTAATGGGGTTATATGACTTGGCGAGCAATGCAAAAGTTGAAGAGAATAGGATGATTGAAAATCCAATAGAGGCATAGATAAATGATGCATTGACAGTGGTGGTAGAGCCAAGAATAGAATGAGACATAACTTCCCAGAGATGCAAGAGACTTATCACAAAATCTTTAACTCCTGAAGCTCACGTTTGACTATATTTTGTTAAGAAAATGTTACTCCCTACAATGCATGATAAAAGAGTTTCATTGGACAGAGTCATGGCCATTTATTGTATTATATATTGGATACACATGGATGTTGGACGCATTCTAGCCGTCCAGATTAGAGGAGTCTTCATGAATAAAAGAGGGCATATATTTTTACCCTCAACAGTTGCACAGTTGGTGCTTAACGCCATCTTCGAACAACTTCGTGAGCTAGAGGAGAAAATCCTGACCCTTCATCACACAACTGAGGGTTACTATCGAATTGCAACAGTGACTTATCAACAAAACGGTCGTCACTATGATCGTGTTCATTAGCAACCTCACGACTTCCATGATCACCCTTTTCATGTCCATGATATCCCCTGTCATCTCGACGATCACCCTCATCGTCTCGATGATCACTGTCATCATCTACGTGAGCCTCTTCCATGTCTTAGTGATCACTTTCATCATTTACGTGATCATTTACATTGACCAACAATCATCGTCATCCTCTCGTGATCACCTCATCATCTCAGTGATCACCGTCATCATGACAATCGTCCTCCTCACTAACAAACTTAGGTGGGAGGACACGTGCCTCAAGCGCACCAACTATGCAGTTTGTGTGAGCTACCTCCTCGTCTGTTGTCACTAGTTATCGTAACAATAGGATTTGCCTGCAATAGACATATACGAGACATAAAATAAGAATAAAATCCACAAAACTTTGGACAATATATAAAGTGATTTTAAATTCAATACCCATGGTGAACTGAATATATTTATGATCAATAACATGTATGTTAGGTTTTTCATGCATTCCCATCGAGACAAATATGGAATCATTGTCTCGTTGATACGGGTTGCCACAGATTCTGAGGAAAGTGAGGAAATCGTTTCATATACTTACAACTATAAACGGGAGCATAGGATGAAATCATAATAAGAATTGAATATAAGAAAACACACCCAAAAAGTTTGGGTAAATAAACCTATAAAAAATGGGAACCCGTATAGACTGTATCTAGCTACCGAATCGAATACTACTCGAGCGATATTACTTGTAAGAGTTCTTTTTATACTGCTGATTATCTTTTTTATGATGATATTGCTCCAGTCATAGTTGCAAAAAAGCCTTCTAATCGCCCACAATCCTGAGGATGCCATAGTCAAACATCTACTTCTTCGCCCTGCCAAATAATGACCAACTTAATAAAGTAGAAAATTCCTCTTTCACCGCACCCTCCTCACTCCTAAAGTCCACTGCAAGAAATTGTTCCTCATTTGTAGTCTTCTTTAATGTAGGCCTATTATGAAAGTATAGGTTTCTAAGCCTAGTAGTGTTTGTACGATTGTATACCACTCGCGCCCATGCTCAAAACCCAGTGATGGGTTCAAACTCATCCTTACCAAACAAAACCCTAGTCTTAAATAGATTAAACGAAATTATGTTCGATCTCTCATCCATAACCTCCCTAAGAAGTAGTTGATGTATCAGTTGTCCATTGAGAGAGAACCTCTACTTTACGAGACAAATGACAGTGTGAGTTTACTAGAACCTCAACTTTATGAGACAAATAACAATGTAAGTTTACGAGAACCTCAACTTTACGAGAAAAATGACAATGTAAGTTTACGTGAACACCTAGCTTTACGAGACAAATGATAGTGCAACATTATGAGAACCCCAACTTTACGAGACAAATGAGAGTGTCAACTTTACGAGAACCCCAACTTTACGAGACAATTGACAGTGATAAAAGCTTTGTTTCGTAAAGTATCAAAAACACCTTGAAGACTCACTACCCATTGTCTTGTAAAGTTTGGGCATTTGTTTCGTAAAGTTAAAAACTAAAACTTTACAAGACAAAGGGCAAAGGTTCTTTAATGTGTTTTGACAAACATCCATTTTGTCTGACTGTTCCTCGACTGTTAAGGTTTGAGTTCTTGTAATTTACTTTTGTAAATTGTTTCGTAAAGTATTTGCAACAACTTTACGAAACATTGAACATAATACACCCCTAAATCCAAAAAATGAAAAATCATAACTCAAACAAATGTGAAATCCCTTCCTTTGTTTTCTTGAAGACACATTTTACAGTTCCTTTTAAATTCATTGAAGTTAAACAACGAAAGTGTGTGAAATCGGTCAAATAGTATCATTGATAAAAGGGGTTTTGGTTTTTCACTACATTCCTACTAGAAATCACACATAAACTCATATAAACAATAGAATCCATTGTCATTGACAAGGAAAGAAAATGGAAAGGTACTTGTAAATCAAATTGGAGTTAAATGAAAATGGAAGCTAACGAAGTCCACGAACACGAATGAAGATTTAATTGAGGTTGATGAGTATTTTTTACAAAGAAAGACGAGTCCTTGAGAGAAAAGATGGTCTACAATGGTGGAAAACACTAACTTAACGATAAAAAGAAGAGGAAACTCTAACTTATCGAGAAGATGAAGCGGTTCATTTTTTGCATGTCTAACAAAATAAGTTTCAACAATTAGGCTAAAAGCACAAACATATTTACTTTTGCAAAAATGGCAAAAAACAAGTCCAACCCACGTGATACACTTGATATACATTTAATACACTTGATACACCAATGATACATACTCGATACAATCGATACATTACTGATACACACTTAATACACTATTGATATTCGTTTTGATACATTTAATACCCTTCTAATAGGCACTTCATACACATGATATACACTTCATATAAACTTGATACACATTTGATACATGTTGCGATGGATATGTCTGTTATGATTCTATGCTATGCGATGAAATGGATGTGTGATACAAGTTTTCCTAATCTAGTCTAAGTATAAACTAAATTAGGTACCTGGTAAGTCCAGGGTCGAACACCTAGAATTTTTTGTTTAAATGGTAAATTAATTCTTATTCTTTCGAACAAACAGATAACAAATAAATGGATGAGTTTTCTTATGCGGTACATTAAATTAATCTACCAGTTGGTATTCAATGGATTCAATGGGAATGGAAACGAGTTGGTCAGTCTCAAAGCAAGGCAGGTGTTGTGTTATAGAAATTATGCGATGAATAGGGTTAAGAAGCTATTCTATAATCCTTTTACGAACATGAATTGTATTCATAATGAGTACTAATTAAGAATAGCAACCTTTCAGCGCCTTGATGCCACAAATATTCTATTTCTAGATATAAATGATGCACTGAATGCCATTGGTTTATGTTTATTTCTAAGTTACTTCCTATCTTTGCTCACCGTGGTCTAAGTTACTTACTCTTTCGAACAGTTGACTACCTTTACTTGATGTACTCTTTCGATGCATACAAGTTTAGTATCTGATAAAGATCGGACAAATTGAAAAGTAAACCATGATTATCTACCAGATTGATTCCTAACTTTATAGCCCATTAGTGAATTTAACTACACATATAAACTATGGAAATCAAAGACATGGATGTGATGAAACACAAGACAATCATATTGATAATGCAAATTTGTTACAATGATTGGACTATCTAATACAATTACTTGAAGTACATAAAATAAACACAAAAATGAGAATAAATGTAACTCTGATTCATAATTTCTTACTCTAAAAAATAGAATGATATCTGCAAAACTTATCGATTTTGGAGTGAATGGATAATGGAGATGGAAGAAAAATCTGGGCAAAATTTATTATCTAATGTATATGGTCTACTATATATGATGATATTTGTCTCCCTTATGATCTCTTGAAAGAAATATTTATAATCTTTTGACACTCAATGCCCATTAAACATGTCTCGTGTTCTTCGACTGCTATTTTTGCACTTAGTGAGTCTTAGACATGTTTCAGAAGTATTGCGTTGCATTGGATTCTCAGCGCATAACTCTACGATGGATTGCATAGTATTCTCAATGCCTCTTAAAAGTCTCGCTGTGCTTCAAGTAATTTCTTTCTATTAATTCTTCTTCTCAACATTGCTTCTTATTGTGGGTTGAGAAATCTGTTAGAAATTTGATCCATCTTTTGTAAAATCTTGCGATGAATAACACCAAGAGATCAAAGTTTTCTAATATCACCACATTGTAAATATGTAACACATGGCAAGCACAACGAATGGATGAGAGCTCTTGCACAACAGAAGATTTAATAGAACTATTACTCAAATTTAATTGAAAAAATAAAAATACCAAATACATTGGCAAAAATTACAGAAACAGTTTACTGTAAAATAATAAAGCTTAGCATGCAGGTAGAAAAATAAATAAAATTACAGACAAGAAATTGAAACTTACTTTTGTTGTCGACTCTGAATCTACAAATCACCAAATGTGAGGCCACCACCACTTGGAATCTTTCTTATCCTTTGAGTACATGAGGTTTGGTTTGTAAAAACCTTCTTGGGACTTGAAAAATTATTTAGAGAAAATCGTATAGAGAGAAAGAGGAAAATATTCTTTTTTTTTCAAACCTTTTTTTTTTTTCAAAACACAGAAAAAAAATTATTTATCCACTTCTAAGTTAGAAAGAACTGTGGAATTACAAAGGTGAATCTCACATTTTCACAGTTATTTAATTTCAACCAAATTAAAGTTAAATTAATAATTAATTAATCACATTTAATTAATTTCCATGAATCTCTCTCATAACCTTTAGTTTTAAGTTAATTTAATTAAATCAAATTTAATTAAACTAAACTATTAATTAATTATGCAATTAATTAATTACTAAATTAAATATTTTATATTTAATTTAACTCTTATTTGAATCATATTCATATATAATATTATCTCTTAACCTATAGATTAATGTATATCATATACGCATTAAATTTAACCTATATTTTTAATATGAGTCTAATTCACATTAAAATAGCATTTGAATTTATTCAAATATTTTAATCTCTCACAACCTAATTTTGAATCACATCCAAAATAAAATTCTATCATAAAGTTCAATTAAAATATAAACATTACATTATAATGTATCACCAAATATTATATTAATTTCCTAAGTTAATTTGAACATTATAAATTACATCCAAAATATATTAACCTCACTACCCTTTACGAGCTAGGAAGGGGACCTAATGGACCTACAGATCAGAAGCTACAAGGATATGAGATTAATTGGCTAAATTCATTAACCACATTAATCCATATTCGTTAACTGTGTGTACACTCCACTAAATATTCACAGTTAAACTCTTCTCACTCTAGATACATCTTTGTGTTCACGGATATAGACTAAGAACAGTAAGTTAGTCCTTACAAGTGTTCGTAACACCGCTGGGTGAAATTACCATTTTACCCCTAGGTTACTTCTTAGTCCTTAAATACCAGTGCTCTTCTAATGAATACCAACTAATAAATAGAAATTTCTCTCGCGCCATAGAGAGGGTAGGGCCCTTTGTTCAAGTTCTAGAGACACCATTTAAGGGAACACTCATCTATTTACCTTAAAGTCGAGAAGGAGCGAATTTCATCTTGTGTGATTATGTTTTCAGCTCTCCGTTCGATCTTGTCCCCAAAATGGTAGGTTTATTGAGTAAAATATTTGGTCACTCTCACCTGTACAAATCAATGGACAATCCCTTGTGAACAAGAGTTCATAATACACTCAGAATTAAGACTAAGCTACCAAGATCATCCTGTTGAAATAAAAACCTAACTAGTCGATGGAGTTACATCTAATGGTTACTATTTCGTGGTCCAATCTTATGCAAACTCATTGCATAGGATACCCCCACTCGAGTTTCACCTACACGAACACGTTGGATCATTGTGTTTGTATCAAATACAAAGTGGGTCGTATCCATAGTGTTACCAGGATAAGGTATCCAGCCTTATCCCTGTACTATAGACCCTTTAAGTTGTATCTCGAACATTGATCCCTGTATGTCTCCACATATAGTTTAAGACTCATAAATCAATTTAGGATGTTAGTTTATTGGATTTGGGTTAATAAGACAAAAATAATCAAATAATCAGTAACTCTTTATTGAAATTAGAATAATAACTCTTTATTAATAACGGTCAACATATTACATTTACTATCTATGAGTTTTAGAACATAAAACCCAAATTTCTAAGTGTATTTGATGTGTTTTCTATGTGTTTCTCTTAATAATCTTGAATAAGGGCGCATAATAACTTGTATTTGTACTAGTTATCAATACACATGATATACACTTAATAAAACGTGATATACACTTAATATACATTTAGTCTACATTTGATACACTTGATACAATATTGATATACCAAATATTTGAATTTATAATAAAAAGATTTTTAATTTCTATTAAAAGATTGGGAAAATATATATATATATATATATATATATTATAAATATATAAACTACAAACACATACTATTATAATCCAACCTAAAATAATCTACAACCAAAACACAAACTATTATGACCCAACTATTAGGCATATTTACTCAAATGCCCTAAAGTTGATAAAGATAAACATATTTACAAAAATCTCACATTGCTTTATTTATCCAAATGCTATTAGGCACATTTACTTAATTGCCATAAAATTAAAAACCTTTAATATTTTGTTATTTTCAACATTTTTGTATATAAATATGTGTATCAGGTGTATCAAGTGTGTATCAGGTACATAAGGTGTATCAAGGTTGGACTTTGTTTTTTGTCATATCTATAAAATGAGAAAAATCTGTGACAAGCTTGCAAATTTCTAAACTCAAATTGTCACTCACAACAATTTTTGATTTTTTTCATGCTATTTTCTTTACTAATCACTTAAATTTAGCATGCAAGTTTGAATCTTGATGCTAAAAAGGTAATAGAAATATCAAACTTTGTAAGAAAATATGGGAAAAGAGCTTAAAGTTGGATGTCATCTGAGCTTTAAAATAAGGCAAGTTGTAGGACCATAAAAGTTGTATGTATGTACTAAATTCTAATTAAATACAGAAATACAAGCTCCATTGTTTAGACTAAAAGAAATTGGTTGACATTTACTCATTTAAGAATGGATTTTTTTGCACGGATGACCCCTTTTAAGGGGCCCACTCGAAATTTGGCCCAAAAATTAGAAGTTCATGAAAAATGACCTTCTGATTGTCAGCACCCTGTGAGTTTATTGTTTTGTCCCTAATTTTAGTACGTGCGTCTCAAAGCCCCCGATGCACGTTACACATTTACTCGATGCACGCTGCTCAATTACTCGATCTAAAAGTCAACCAATAAACTGACGTTTGACTACTCGATGCACATTACACACCATACACGTTTCACGTTCCTCGCTATACTCGATGCACGTTACCTCCAATATATAAAAATTAAATACTTACGCTAAAAGTAACCATTTGATTCCCCAGATGTCTCTTTTACTCTCACTCTTCGAACTTTTCTATGCTTACTTTCTTTGGTCTCCGACGCCGGTCAACCTTCTTCTTGCATTTCACACTACCCGACGTGTTCTCTAATTTGAAAAGGTAACAATCATCCATTAATCTATTCATGCATTCATCCTCTTCTTGCTACGAGTATCAACTGTAGCGTGTTGTTTAAGGTTTAGCGTAAGTATCATATTGTTTTGCATTTTGTCCATGTTGTAAAGTTTGAAATATGGTATGGCATTTGGCTTTAGCGTTTCCATAATCCTTCTTCATCGTCAGTATGAAAATATAGGTTTTATCGTAATGACCAACACGATCACCAAACTAAACCTAGCATCGATTGTATCGATTGTAGCATGTTCAGGTTGTTTGCATTGTGAACATGGAGTCACTCGAGTGTCGAGAGTAGCATGAATCGAGTTACTTGTAACCCTTACTACAAGTAGCGAGTGTAGTGTGTAACGTGTAGCGTGTATATCGAGTAA
Organism: Cucumis cinereus; assembly: GCA_037974625.1. Taxonomy (NCBI): domain Eukaryota; kingdom Viridiplantae; phylum Streptophyta; class Magnoliopsida; order Cucurbitales; family Cucurbitaceae; genus Cucumis; species Cucumis cinereus. Next base: position 2,936 of record JBBPDJ010028004.1, on the reverse strand, counting down.
CGTGCATCGAGTATTTTCCATAGGTAATTTCTAACATTTTTGTAATTGTTTTCTTTGCAGTATAACTACTCAATTTAAGATTGATGTGAAGGATCAATTTTTTGGCCAAGCTACTAGCTTGTCTTTCCACATCTCTGTTGCCAACAATATAGTGAAGGAGAAGCTTACACCTACACAGCTTGCTCTCTTTAGAAAGCCAATGTTTGGGTGGTTTGTTGACATGGATGTTATTTTGAATAGTTTGCTCGTACATCACATCTTATTGCGAGAAATGAAAGACAACAATAGAAGGGATGTCATGACCTTTATTTGAATGGCACCCTTGTTACCTTCACAAAGGAAGATTTTCTACTGGTTACGGGGTTGTAGCCGGCCCCCAACACAGAACTTGCTGCAAGGGCTGAGTGTGAGCTTGAAGACACAGTCCTTAGGTACTACAAGAAGCCATCACCAAGGGTAATCACAATAATGCCCTTGAAGCGGAGTACAAAACTATGGACTTCAAAAACGATGTAGACGCTGTCAAGATGACATGTGTCTACTACATAAAATTGGCAATGATGGATAGGGAGAAGACGAAAGCCTACATTGACATGAGGCTCTTCATGGATATCGAGAACATGGACTATTACACAGACTGGAGAAACATTCTATGGAAGAAGACTTTCCTGGGTCTGCAACGAGGTTTGGTTGGCAAGGTTGATAACTACAAAAAAAAGAGCCAAGAATTACCTAAATTATATTATTAAATACAATCTACCGATATTTTCTCATGCATTTCAAGTAAAACAAGAAATTAATTGTTTTGTGCATTATATTTCAAGTATTTTGGTTTAGTAGCTAATGTGTTTTACATTACTGTAGTTGTGGACATACGAGATAATATCCACCATTGCTGAAAGTGTGCGAATCGATTAAACAACCATAGAAGTCCTCGTTTATTAAAGTGGGTATCTACGTACTCCCTACCCATCAAAGTCATGCAAAAAGACGTTTTTTAGACCGACCAAATATGCAATTACTTGTTAAGTATAGTTTAATAATAGTCTAACCAAACAATTTCATTAATGGTTTGTTTATTCATGTAGTTGGTGATCACAACTAGACTTGTGATGTTATAGGAAGAAGAGATGTATAGAGTCACTCTGATCAACGAGAGGGTAGTCTACAGGCCCAATGATGATGGTATGAGCGAGTCAGAGTCGTTTAGTAAGGAAGATGACTACACTCCTACTCGGCATGTTGATGACCTAGAAGACTTAGAGGAGGCCTCTTTGGACCAAGATTATGGTCAAGACTACCCACACAACGAGGAGCCTATACATGACTCGGTCCCGCCTTCCTCGCATGATGAAGATAGACAACAGTTTGCTGGTCGACAACCAAACCATGAGAAAGTCCATTTTGGTTCCACACTAAACCGAAATCAAGAAGAGTTGTTCCTTCCCACGAACTATTGAATGAACTGGTTGAGCGAGTTACGTCAGTCGAGATAAAGGTAGGAGACGTTCAGTCAGGCCTTACCTCTTTGAAAGCTAATGTGACAGATATGAAGTCGATCCTACATCAAATAGTCGACTTCATCGCTAACTTTTGTCGAGTACATAATATAACTTCGTATTGTAATATGTTATTTTTGTTTTTTGTGATGTAACTTAACATATTGTTTTCTTCTCTGACAGGACTATACTGAATTATTAGAGGATGACTACCATAACACAAGTTCATTGAGTCTCCTACATCCCATTGAGTCCACTTATCCCACTGAGTCCAATGCACCCCTACATCCCATCGAGTACACTACTCCCCTACATCTCACTCAATCCAATACACCTCCAACTGCACCTCTTAGTTAGTTCGATACACCACCATCACTATCACCACCTCCATCACCACCTCCACCACCCATTCAACCATCACTTACACCACCACCCACTTTACCACTACCACCTGCCCACCCACTCTACCACTACCACCTCCACCACCCACTCGATCACCATCAACTCTACCACCCACTCGACCACTACCATCTCCACCACCCACTCTACCACTGCCACCTTCCCCACCTCCCACCATGTTTCTTACACCACCACCTCCTACACCAGTCACAATCATTCCATCAGATCCAGCACAACTTCACGATATTGAGATTATCCCCTACCAGTGCCTAGGTTTTCACACCTGAAGTTAATCTCATTCCCTCATCGATCAAAGTTGGAAAGTAAGACGGAGACTCAACGACCGACGATGGCTTAGAGTAGTGTGATGACCAAAGTTACGCTTGAGAGATACGAGTCAAGGCGCACTGGTAGAAAAAGAAAGGCACCTCAACCGTATACACCTCCCGCCCATGCAAAGAGAGTGAATGGAAAGTATACCGACCTAGACATTCCTCCACTTAGGAGAGGCACGGTGGTCCCTTACGATCCAACTGAGGCAGTCTATCAATCCATTATGGAGAAATTTATGTATTGGTTGGCAGCTACAGATATTGGACCCCAGAATAAGCCAGAGATTTGTGTCCTTTTTCGTACCAACTCCACGGAGAAAGTGCTCTTCAAGAAGCTCACGATGAATAATTAGTGGGTTGAATGCGATGTAAGTATCTTATACGGTTTTACTTAAGATGCATTGTTTTACATGAATGACTGGGTTGAATAGTGTTAACTTATATGGTTTTATAGGTCATGGATGCATTGTTTTTATACATGTGGAGGTTGTTGTTCGCGCTCCCGGACATTTGTATTCACAAGTGGTCAACACTCCTGTAATACCCGACTTTTTCTTTATTTACGTTGTTTGTTGTAAAGGTATTAATAAAATAATCGGAGGGTATTTTAGTAATTTTTGATAAAGGACATTTTAGTAATTTTGTTTAAGAATTGGGAAAAATTTAATTTTATAGTTTTGTTTAAAAAATAAATAAATAAAATAAT
>JBBPDJ010027913.1:0-19074 GCA_037974625.1 Cucumis cinereus | reverse complement strand
TGCCATAGAGAGGGTAGGGCCCTTTGTTCAAGTCCCGGAGACACCAATTAAGGGAACACTCATCTACTTACCCTAAACTCGGGAAGGAGTGAATTTCGTCTTGTGTGATTATGTTCCCAGCTCCCCACTTTGTCTTGTCCCCAAAATGGTAGGCTTATTGAGTCGACAAACAGGTCACTCTTACCCATACAATTTAAAGGACAATACCTCGTGAACGGGAGTTCATAATACACTCAGGATTAAGACTAAGTTGCCTAAGTCATCCTATTTGAAATAGAAACCTAAGTAGTCAACGGGGTTACATCTAGTGGTTACTATTTCGTGGTCCAGTCTTATGCAAACTCAATGCATAGGATACCCCGACGTGCGTGTCACCTACACGAACACATTAGATCATTCTGTTTGCATCAAATACAAAGTGGACCGTATCCATAGTGTTACCAGGATAAGGTACCCAACCTTATCCTTATACTATAAACCTTTTAAGTTGTATCTCGAATATTGATCCCTGTATGTCTCCGCATACTATTCAAGATTCATAAAACAGCTTAGAATGTTAGTTTATTGGATTTGGGTTAATTAGACAAAAGTAATCAATTACTATTCATTGAAATAATAATTATTTATTAATAACGGTCAACGGTTTACATTTACTATCTACGAGTTTTAGGACATAAAACCCAACAAATTTTTCACTGTCAAGTAAGAGATTACTTGAAAGTTTTAAATTCGTCAAGCAATCAAGTGTCAAGAATAAGCATTTTTCTTTTGACAGTGCAAAACTTTCAAGCATAAGAGTTTACTTGACAGTTATCCACGGTCAAACCTAACGCTTTACTTGACAGTTTTTCACTGTCAAGTAATCCGGTGTCAAAAATAAGGAAAAGTTAAATTTTGATGATTTTCCACTGCCAAGAATTCGTTACTCTTGACGGTTTATCACTGTGAAGTATTATACCATGTATACTTGATAGTGTTTCACCGTTAAGTTAATTTTGTAATTTTTTAAAAAAAATAATAACACTTATTATACCATGTATTTGCATCTGATTTGCAACCGTTTTGCACTTGTATTTGCATTCCGAAAATCGTACATATACAATGTAAAGATAAGAACCAAGAGCATACATTCATTGTATTTTAGATATCGAATTCTTGAATCAAATTGATAAAGTAATAAACCATAACTAAACTTTAAATTTCGGATATAGTACTCTACTACACATGGATCAAATGTAATCTACTGAACATCAAATATATAATCTACATTAACTTCAAAACTTCAAACTTCAAACTTTAAACAAACCCTGCCCCCACCACCAACCCAAAGCATAATGTAAATCAACCATGATAACATCATTCTTAATCAACCAATAATATATACACAAAGGAAGCAACTTAATTAAAAAATTTTACATATGTTAAAAGGTGGAAAAAATTCACAAAGAAACTTAACCTGAACCAAAGCCCCCCCCCCCCCCCCCTTCCACCACACCAAGCCAAACATCCACCTAAATCAAGCATTATACCATCATTTTTAGTCAACCAATGAGTACACAAATCAACCACTGGAAAAAATGTTACATGTCAGAACCTTCAAACAAATTCAAAAAAAAATTGAAAATTTAACTAACCCCGCCTCCCCCCCCCCCCCCCCACCACCACCAAGCCAAACATGCATCCACCTTATTCAAACATTATACCATCATTCTATCTACAAAAAACTATGGCCAAGAAAATGAAGACTGTATAGGATATTTTGAACACCCTTTACAAAAAGAACACAGACACAAAATATTTTTCTACCTATACAGATAAACTTCTAGGAAAAACTGTTATTTATAATCATAATCATGAGAAAATCTAAAAGCTAAGGTATACACCATTACAATATTTTGTTAATCCTTTACCAATATAATTATCTACCAAAATCAATCCTAACAATGAACATATACCTACAAATCATATCTAATATATATATAAACAAAAGAAGTGTCTAGTCAAAATAACAGATCATATCAACAACCTATCCTATAAGAGTTTGATTCCGTAGGGGAAACTAAAAATTAAGCCTAAAATGTATAACATATGTAGCACCGTACCACATGTAGCCACCCAGAAAATCAGCTAGCTCTATATGCATTTCATCCAACTAGAATTGACTGTAAGACGTCTTAGTATCAATCTAATAAGTAGAAAGCCCAAAATATTGAAGTTACTACTTGGTTAGGCACATTCTATATTTGAAGTCAATAATTTGTCAAAATAATTAACATACCAAGTATGTGACTACTATGCTCCAGTTGTTGACTATATCTCTCAAATATCTCATCACATAGTACCCGCATTCAGTTATTCCGGTTTGTAAAGGACACTGTAATACAAAAATTACCAAAATGTAAGTAATGTTTTATATGCACTATCAATAACCAATATATGTATATTGTTTACACTTGCCTTCACGATTTTCCATACTAGTTGTTTTCGCCTTTTTGCATATTCTTCTAGGATCGAAAGATTACAATAGCCCTATTGCCAAGAAACAACTACGTACAGTTAAAACAAGATATAAAATAAGTTAACTCATGTGTACTTTGTTACATATCTAGTATCTACTCCAGATGTTATTCGGAGTGAGTCTACATAATTGAATGTCTCATCGTACGCGTTGATAGGTAGAAGTGCCGAATGACCCCTATATAGAAGACAAGAAGTGAGAAGTTCACTATTATATATCCAATAAATTAAATACATATTGATAATTAAGGTTATTACTCACCCTTGATTAAATGAAACCAGAACTAGTTGGTTTTAATTTGAAGTCATTAATCTGTTACACAGATTGCAAGACCTAACTTTATGAGTGTTGTGTCCAAAAAAATATTAGGGATGGATCAACGAATATGTAGTTTGAAACATCTTTTTATTATAAGTACCTAAAAGAGTTGAAAGGTGAATAAACCAGAAACCTACATAAAAGTTAGGACTTAAGAAAGAACGAAAGTAGAACATTATATTAGTTATACCATATACGCCACCAATGTGAAAGTCCTGACTTCTCTAATGTTACAAAAGTCAATAACATCTTCTCGCAGGACACAACACTTTCTACCTTTACCAAACAACTCAACTGGAAGTTGGTAACGAATTCAAAAATCTTTCTCCATTACCTTTTCAGCATATCAAAGTAATGTCTTCAAAGGTAGTGGCATCTCGATTGAAGACTCACAAACAACCTTTGCTCCCTTAGCAACCTTAGAAGTTGACAAATGAAAGATCATTAAGAAGGCCATCAGTGTAAAGCAAGTAATACTTATAAACATTGACCAAAGCTTAATTAATTACCTAACAGTGCAACCGTTGCTTAATTTTGGTTGATTCCTTCCCATCTTCATGATCACCATTCAATAAGATCACATCTACATTATTCTCTTCTTTAACCACCTTATTCTTCAACTTCTTATTTTCCTTATTTGTCAGTTGATTGTCGCATTCAATTTTGTACTCCAATCTTGGTTTCGAGCAAGATCCATGTGCAGATGTCAGTGTAAATTATTCTCTATGAATGCCTTCTAGTTCTTGAACTCTCAAACGCAGTTTCTCGTTCTCTTGACTAAGCTCCACAAATTGTTCAATCCTTACCTTGGAGCATTTCACTACGTGGAAGTAAGTGGTTGGGTGAATAATCCATCAACTCCCCATCCACATCCATCGTGCTCTTCTATACCTAATGCTTGTGTCAAAGCATCATTTGGAGATGATGCTTTGATGGAACTTGGATTTGAAGTTCTTAAGATCTCATCCTAATAAATGTCAAATAAGATTCATTAGTCATAATTAAGCATAACAGTTTGTATAAAACTTTAGTCGGCTTACAATAGTAATTGTGTTTCTTATTATGCGATCAACAATTTCTAAAACGTCTTCATTCTTATATCTCCGTTCTTGTCAACCCAAGTCGTCTTCCACATGCTAGCTCGGTCAAGAGAATCTTCTTGCGAAGGTACTTTTTTCTACATTTCATTGTACACATAATTAAAATGATTAAAAAAGTTATAAGATTAATGAAAACTAAAACTTACTCTAACCAGTCGCTCCCGAATGTTCGCATAATCTATTCTTGACATACGATGGTTGTACTTATTCTTCTGTCGTCTCTCTTGTTGTACTTTTCATTTGTTATAAAAATATTTAACAATTCATCAGTACATTATAGAAGCTAAGATGTAACCTAAAAAAGAAAAAGAAAATTGTTATCGCAAATTGTGGACATAGCCTAGATCGAACAAATTCCTCCCAATGTTGCTGGTCAATGTAGAAATACATCTCTAGTGGACGACTCAACATTTATGCTTCATTCTTGAATAGCAATATATGTCTCACCGTCAACCATGCTTACATTGTCGGAATGTTGTTCCTGTAGTTTTAATTACGTTTTTCTTCGATCTACTGTCGATAATAAAGGCAGCCTAAGATTAGAAAGTTAGTGAAGGCATTGAAATAGTCAAAGTTCAATAAAATTATTTAGGGTTTAGGGTTTAGGGTTTAGGGTTTAGATCTTCTCCTTCAATTTAACTGAAACATGTATCCATGATGCTTACGTAATTGGAATGTGGTAGTGTACACATGACGTAATGAGGGAGTTTAGTTTTGATCCATTTTCTCTGATGGGTACTCCATCCTCATTGTATTCCACTAATTCTCTTTCATCCGCAATGTGTACCCGTGTAATGTCAAACATAATTGTAGGTTTCCACTTTCTCGTTTTTTTAGTCTTCTTAGTCTTATCAACTCCACTCACAATAGCTCCACAGGTCTCAACCGCACCAACCTCCTTCTATTCGTCTCTAGGTAGTGTCAACTCCATGTGGTATACGAATATCCTGTCACCCAAAAAATTAAAAGATAAGTTACACACTAAGCATATAAAAAATCAACTGTAACATATGAATATAATAAGTAGATTATATTATAATTCTAGAACACACCCAATATTTGTTATTTAGGAATCCATGTGCCTTTATCGTCTGATCGTACATATGTTAAGATATTCTCATCCAAATCATTACTTTCATTAGTATTTGACATAACACCGGGTACTCCTTCACAGTGCAATATGGTATCTCCAAGCTCGTCGTCATTATATTGATCCTCAAAGTCTCTTTGTGGAGAAGAAAGTACGATTGACCATCTTGCATCACTTGGGTCATCAACAAAGAACACTTGGCTTACTTGGGTCTTCATTTTAAATGAATCGAACTTGTGACCTATTCTATTTAAATCAACTAACACAAAGTCTAGGTCATCCATTTCATGCCATTATTATTCTCAATCCAATCACATTTAAATAGCGCAACAATAAACGTATAATAATTAATTTATCATATGTCTTGTATCACTCCGTAAAATGACATATCTTTAATTATGGAGTTTTTTCTTTTAAACTTGACACTAGCATTGTTTTTTCCGCTAGACTAACTCACTATTTTGCACACTACAATCCTTATGATACGACTTCGCGTGATATCGACATCTATTAATGACATAACTGTTATATCTAATCATTATAGGACGAGGGCCATGAGCAATTCACCTCAAGTTATCTAAAACATCAGCATTTACCATCTCATTCTCTAATGTCACCTACCATGCTAAGTAGATTAACATTAAAAGGATCACCATAAAATACACACACACACACACACAGACAGATAAATATATATATAGTTAAGGTGGATATTATAAAAACTTGAACATTATGTTACAGATTACCTCTTATCTTAACGAAGATATGAAATTTCGATTGTGTTCGTTTTGAATCAATTTTTTATCGACTACTTTATTTGGATTCAATTTCAACACCGTCCTATGTTTCCTTCAATATTGGAACATTGTAATATATGGTTATATGTATAACATACAATTCAATTGAAAACATAATAGATGATCGTTGCAAATTAACTCACTCTATATATGGTTCACATCCATAGTATTCTCCAAAACATATTGATGAGCTTGGTATATAAGATCCTGTTCAACTTTGAAAGAAAGTTCGATAGACAATGGTCTACCTATGCTTGAATTTTCTAGAGATGCATATGATCTGTCAATGCCAAGCTCAATAGGAACCACCCGAGATAGAAAGTCTGAACATAACTCAACAACTTCGTCTACTATATAACTTTCTGCAATACAACCCTCTGGACGATGTCTATTTCTCACGTAGCCTTTGAGAACTTTCATGCATCTTTCTAATGGATATATCCAACGTAGATATATTGGTCCACGAAGTTTGACTTCTCTAGCAATGTGCTTGTGAGAAGCATCATTACGGTGAAAAATTAAGGAGGAAAATATTTCTCAAGCAGACACATGGTCACCACAATATCTTCTTGCAACTTTTTCAATTGTTGCACATCTATGACTTTATGGCAAATCAGATTGAAAAAGATACATAATCAAGATATGACATAAAAAACATGTTTTGGGAGCACATATCTTATCGCAATGGGAAACAACTATTATAATATAACGTGACAGTCATGAGATTTTAAACTATTCAATTTCAAATCAGTCATTGACACAAGGTTTTTAATGTTGGAAGAATAACCTTCAGGAACCTTTACTTCTGACAATGTCTTTAAAACACAATGTTTTTCTTCTCTTTTAAAAGTGTAACAAGTAGGACGAATGAAGATTTTTTTTCATCGCTTATAGGTGCAAGCTCTGGTCGAATTTTCAAGTGGACTAAATCACGTCTAGCATTAAAACCATCCTTAATTTTTTCAAGAATATCAAGAAGTGTACCCAATATATTCATGAATTTTTTTTTTCAATGTGCATCACATCTAGACATTGTCTAACATGAAGAACTTTTCAAACTGTAATAGCAAAGTGTAATAGAAAAGTCTATTACCAAAGTCTAATAGCAAAGTCTACTTTCACACATCTCTTTCGCTTATAAAGAAATTGAAAGCTGAAATAGCAAAGTGTAAAAGCAAAGTCTATTACCAAAGTCTAATAACAAAGTCTATTTCTAAACATCTCTTTCGTTTATAAAAATATTGAAAACTGTAATAGCAAAGTGTAATAGCAAAGCCTATTAACAAAGTCTAATAACAAAGTGTAATAGCAAATTCTATTAGCAAAATATAATAGCAAAGTCTAATAGCAAAGACTATTTCATAAAGAAATTGAGGTCTTAGTAGCAAAGTCTAATAGCAAAGTGTAACAACAAAGTCTATTTACAAACATCTCTTTCGTTTTTAAAGAAATTGAAAAGTGTAATAGCAAGTGTAATAGCAAAATCTATTACCAAAGTCTAATAGCAAAGTCTATTTCCAAACATCTCTTTCGTTTATAAAGAAATTGATTGTTTCTGGTACTAGTGATGATCTGATTCCTCAAGGTAGTGATGTTACAAGTTTGATTGATCCTTTTACGAATGATGAAATTAATCCTTCCATTCATGCTCACCTTTCTGTGGAAGATTCTACCAAGTTCATGAATGACCAAGTTGTATCTTCGATTATTGAAACATTATCACTTCGTCTAAGAAGAAAAATTGCACTCTGAGACTGTTGATCTTTTTGGTTTTGACACTAAGATATGAGTCATGATGATGCTGATGAGAATAACACTCCTACGGTTGCTCCTAATGTCACACCCTCTCCCAGATCCTCTACTCTTAGCCTAGGAGACGGCGTGAAGCTAGCGAATCTCGTCCTTACCTTGACGATCCTCACTGATTATCTTAACTTAACTGCAACTTAAACAATGCCAATAACTTAAAAAGTGCGGAATAAACTTAACTGCAAAAAAATAATTTCAAACTTAACGCATAACGGCGTAAACTAAACAAATATCTTTTACATAGTGCAGCCCATACTATCTTATACCATCCATCTCACTGTACCAAAACTTATTATATCAGTAACATGCATGATTTACTACTAACGTACAATAGTACTAAAACTTCTCGAGTAGCAAACAATATGTGGTAGGTCAGGCTCCGGGATCACGATCTCTACATGAAAAGTGGGAAAATAATTTGAAAGAAAATGAGCTAAAACGCCCAGTGAGTGATGCTTTAATAGAAAATACATAAAACATATATATAGTATAGCTAGAAATCGTTGACTTAGAAACTTTTCACAAATCAAATCATAACTAAAACCATAAATCATAATTTAAACTGAAATCACTTGAAAGGTGCTTGCACGATACTAATCTATAAATCATGGTAAAACTATGCATAACTGAAATCATGCTAAAATATGAATATCTGAAAATCTGTAAGCGATGTGTATCAAACTGAACTACGTAGTAGTGGGAAAACCAACACTAGCTACGTCTTTGCCGCAGTGGAGTAATCTCACACTAGCGACAGTAATATCTACGTCGTGGTTGGATCAGGACCAACGACGTCTTGGTCGAGGTGGAGCCAGCTCAACATAACGACGGTATCCTACGTTATAGTGGGGCTAGCAACTATAACGCCTTTTTCAAAGTGGGGCAAACCCGACACTAAGGCAGCGAATCTACGTTGCATTGAGGCCAACACTTACAACGTCTTTGCCATGGTGGAGTAATCTCAACACCATGACAGTATATAACTACGAAGTAGTGGAGCCACCACCCACAACGTCTTTGCCATGGTGGGACGAACCCTCACCCAAGGCAGCGCATGCCCTAGTGTGCACACCTAGTATAGTAGCCTCAGGCTCACATGGATACACATGCTTAAAAACAAATCATCGTAAAACGTTCAAGTCGCATAAATCATATCATCATCTTAAATCATTTCTTAAATCATCATAAAACTCGTAATGCTCGAAATCATGCTTAAACATCACTTATAACATGGTAGAAATCTCATAGAAACATTAAATCATCATAACTCATGATTTCGAGAAACCTCGTAAAACGTGCAAAATATGCTTAGGCCCTATAATAGTCAAAACATGCTCAAAAGTCATGAAAATCATGAAAATCATCTCAATAAACATAAACAGGGCCTAACATATTATAAAACATGCTTATTTCGTAAATAGGCATTGTCTCGTAAAACGTATCAAATAATACTATTATATTCATACCACCGGAAATGCCTTAAAACACTTAAAGTAAATTGAAAAATATGAACAACATGATTTTTCTGAAATTTTCTGAAAATTTTGTAAATTTTCGAAAAACGTGCATTCCGGTCATTATTTTAATAATAAAATATTAAAATAATACTATAACTCAAAAACTTGACGGGCTATCCCTGACTCATAAATTTTTTCGATCTCCAAATCTCCTAAAAATAAATTCAGAATCGATCCTTAAATCACTTGGCACGAAAACCGAGGAAAATTGAATTTTTCTTAATTTCCCTTTTTGAATTAATTCTTTTCTCCTAAAATATTATTTATAAACAAAATTATATACATACATACATACATATATAATAATAATAACAACAATATTTCTTCTTCTTCTTCTTCATGTTTCTTCCTTTAATTTTCCAGTTTTCCAAACACTGCACCGACCATACTTCGGCGAGTCAATTCTCTCAATCTACTTACAATTAGAGGCTCTAACCTATGGAAAATGATTTCTACATGAGTCTATTTGCTTACCTCAAATGTTTAGCTTCAAATTCATCGTGGATAGCTCGAAATCGTCTCTGGAAGTCTCCTCGCCCAGTTTTTCGGCAAGCTTAAATCCGAGAATTAAAAATTAGATATCTTCCTACACAGACTAAATTAACTCCATTCCTTTTACAGAACTCTCAATGAACTAATAATCTAGATTACCTCCAAAATTTAGATCTTAACTCGGCCTGTAGAAGGAGAATTTAATTTTTAAAGTTTCAGGTTCGATTTTCGCGTTTTCCAACAGTTCGAGCACTTTTTCTTTAAATTCAGTGCTCTCTTCTGCCAAATTTCTCCAAATTGAGCTTTCCATAAGCTTCCTCTCTATTTTCTACACAATTTAGACACAAATTTCGTCCAAATTGGTTGAGAATTGACTTCAATTTCTCATTTCTTCCCAAAGTGTTCATGTAGAATTTCCAGCTTTTCAGTCTCTCTACCTCTTGGCCTTCTTCTCTTCCTTCTCCATCTTCCCTTCAATTTCAACCAACTTACATAATTTGAAGACACATTCTTGCTTAATAACCATCCAATTAGAAAATTTGCGAAGGAATTAAGGTAAAAAAATGTTTAATTTCCCTTCCCATTGTTAATCCCTTCGGCACACACTTTAAAAAAAATGTTATTTTCCTTTTTTATATATATATAAATGATAAATACAAAATAAATAAATAAATAACTTTCTTTCCTTTTTCTTTTTCTTTCATAAAATAATTAATATTTACTTTTTTTCTCTAAAACAAAAATACTAAAATATCCTTTCCAAAAATTTACTAAAATACCCTCCGATTATTTTATTAATACTTTTACAATAAACAATATAAATAAATAAATAAAAAGTAGGGTATTACACCTAACGATTTGAAAGACGTTGGTGTCAATCACTAAAAGCTTTCTGAAACTTCCTCCTCGGAGGATGGTGACGATAATGTACCTCTTGGTAAGTTTCGCTCTCAATCTGATAATGTTAAGACCGATGTGTTTCCTTGCTCCAAGACTCTCGAACAAGAATCTTCATATGATAGTTCTAATGGTAGTTAGTCCAATTGGGGTGGTTTTAGGAAAACTCTGATATTGAGGTCACTGAGAAAACTAGGGTTACTCAAGCGTCTACAAAAGGTAAAGGCAAGAGATCTAGTGGTTTCACTCTTTTGTGTCATTAGATGGTGTCTTCTTTTATACTGTGGAAAAAGCTAGTTTATGGAAGTTTGTAGTTAAGAGAAATAATGTTGATGAAAAGGAACTTTCTGTGTGGACCCAAGAATGTGTGGATCTCATGGATTTGATTGTCTCTACCATACTTTAAACGACTATTTTGCATCTAGGTCCCTTTAACCTTCAATTAGTTCTTGAATTCATTGTGAGTTTATCTCCTCCCTACGAGTCCATAATTTCAAAATGTTGATATTCGGCTTCACTCCCTTGTTTTCTCTAGTGCTGTGATAAACTGATAAACAAATTTTTAGGTCGAACTGTGCCTGAGAATGTTATTTTTTAGCAATGTCCGTCTATTTTTTATTTTGTGTTTGAATTAGGTAGAGAAACTCGTTCCTTTTGGCCTAAAAAAACCCAACTCCTTATTGTTGTTCTTAGTGTCAAACATGCCCTCTTCCACTATACATGCATTGTTAATCGATGCCCCGTCTTCATATAAATCAGGGCTTTCAATTGCTTTTGTAACTTTACTGTATCAAATAGGGATAAGGCTCAGTTCTACTTTGTGTCTTCGTGTTGCAAAAGACACGTTGGCTTTACAACTCTTAGATTATCAATCTACTTTCTCCGTTTGATTTATGGAATTTTGTTAACTCAGCAGCCTGATCTTCTTGCAAATTATGAACAAGTTTGTCACTTCCCTCACATTGTCTACATTCATCTGAAGCTTCTGCAAGACCACCATGTTCAAAATCTTGACACGACTACCTCCTTTCAACATTTTGATGGTCCCAGTTAGTTCCTTATCGAGTCATCTTTTGGGAGTCACCTTTTACACCTATTGTCAAATGATTCTTGTGATCTTGGTGTTTTGATTGAAGGATCTTAGGAGTGCAAAACAGAGGTGAATGAAGTTCTGCGTTTAATGCGCTCGGTGTTGACCAAGGATGAAGAAGAGTCTACTTCTTATACCTAATCTTGATTTTTTTTTTATCTTAAGACAAAAAAAGTTAGATTGTTGAGTCTATTGTGATTTTTTTTTTTTTGGATATTTGTTTTGTTGGTTGGTGTTTTGGGGCTTACTTCTTTTGTTATTTGGATTTTGTTATCTTTTTGTTGCTTAATCTGTTAAGATTTTTTCTCTTACATGTATTATTTTATCGTACTTTGCACTTCTAGGTTTGTGGACTATTTTCTACGAAAGGGGTGCTTGTCGGAAATTTCTATTGATTAGCATTATATTTTTATAATGTAGTTGGTTGCGGTGTTGTCATGTGCAAAGACTTAACATCAAGGTTTAATATCTAGAGTCTATCTTGCGAATACTTTCCTTATTTGTAATAATCGAATATCTTCCTTTATTTGAATTCTTTTTCAGATTTGGACGGTGGTTGATCTTTTCCTTTTGGAAGTCATTTCCTTTAATGATTCAATTTATATAAAGTAAATAATGAAACCTTTTTAGTGTTACCAAATTTATTTAATGAAGATACTGAATGTGTTAGTTGTGCATTCTACACCGTGTTCTTCATGCAAGCTGCAACTATATTTCTAACAAGAGTTTTTTTCATACGGATGCTCTTTTGTTCTTCATTATTTTTGTTTGTTTCTCACTTTATTTTTTCGTGAATTATTGAACCGTTGTCTACAACATACTGAAGATTATTTTGGTTTATGGGGGGAGCCTAAATCTTTTTCCATCCAGAATGTACTGTTAGTCTTAGAGGGAGCCTAATATTTTGACATGATAAGGAATTCTCTACCTTAGAGGGGGTCTGATATCTTTCAGGAAAAGAGAGTTTGTTGAGTCATAAGGAAAGATGTCTACGTGAGAGAGAGTTTCACAATCACCAAAGTGGAGTCGAGGTTATAACACTAATATTGTCATACTTAGGGGGAGTCTAACTTGACTTGAGAGGCAGTCTCACATCTAGAAGAGCCTGGGTGCTGATTTAGTTAAGCTCTACGGGACTCACTGAAGTGGTTATTATTGATATGTACTACGTTGTAAGTTGTTCAACTTTTAATATCAGTGGATTATTTTTCCTGAACACTCTGCCCCCTAAATGTTGGTGGTTTTTCACCAAAATGAGTTACCAACTTCTGTGTCTCTCTTCTTTACTTTTGCTTGCTGGTGATTCATTGTTATAGTTCTTGTATGAGCTATCTGTGTAACTAGTCATCTATACGCCTTTTCAACTCAATATCATCATAGATGCCTTGAAATACACTAGCAAACACATTAAATATTATTAAAAGAACAACTACAAAGCTAAATTCGAACAATTTAGGTGTATAAAGCATAAGGCCTATTGGGTAGTCAAAAAACCGCAACATGAATTTTGACTTAGCTGGTGAGGAAAGGTTGCTTGAGCTTGAAGAGTAAAGACTAGAGGCTTATGAAAATACTCAAATTTTAAAGTAAAAGATCAAACTTCTTCATGATTGTAAACTCTTACGAAAGGACTTCAAAGTTGGACATAAAGTCCTCCTCTATAACTTTCATCTTCAATTAATGTTAGGTAAGTTGAAGTCTCAATGGTTGGGACTGTCTGAAATTACTAATGTCTTTCCTCATGGTGTAGTGCGAATAAAAAACTTTGGAATTGTAAGAGTGCTTAAGGTGAATGGACACCATTTGAAGATTTAAAAATGAAGGGGAGGTTGACCTAGTTTGCTCAAGCATGGGCCTCTTGCCTCCTTCTTACTCCTTATCCCATGGTCACTAATCGTCGAGCAACCAACATTAAAAAATTGTGCTTCCTAAAGGCAGCAACGAGTTTAAATTCATTGCTTTCTAGTTTTTATTTCTTTCTTTTCAGTTAGTTTGATTCATTGAAGAGTCTATTTTATTTTTCAAATTTGGCTCATGCATTGATCTTATTTCGTTAGCTTCCACTTCGTGCAGGCCCAATCCAGGGAGGTTCTCTATTTTCCTTCTTTTTAATTGTCCCGACGTTGTTTTGTGCACTTATACATTGGGTTGATGGCGCATGCTTCAAAAGTTAGTGGTGGTTTGAAACTACATGCTTACATATTATATGAGCTTGTTTGGTTGATGGTTATGTATTTATCCTTAATTTCTTGATATGAATTGATTTATGCTTGGTCTAGCTAGCCGTTGAGCATTTAAGCTCGACCTTTGTTTGAATTGTTTGAACTACATGTTGCTCGCTTTGTTGCTGTGCTTATTTATATGATGGACAATGATGCACCTTTCTGAGTGTTACTTGCACGATTTTGGAATGAAGAAAACAATCACAAATTTTGAGCTCTTTTTAAAAAAATTCATCTTCCTCCCTCCATCATATTAATCGCTTTGATGTATCGTTTTAAACCTTTGTTCCTTAGAATTAAATTATCTTGCTAAATTATTTTTGTCACCCCAAAAGAACCACCTTTGGTTTGAGAGAAGCCTTTCTCAGTCTTGAGTAGTGTGAGAATAAGAGTAAAAAAGTGTTTAGCCCACAAGTTTTAAAATGATGTGTGAAAAGAGTTGTATGAGTCCCACAGTAGATGTGTGAAAGCTAACCCTCTAGCAAAAGAGATGCCCTTTACTTTTTGTGTGCTTGTGTCAAGCACCCTAGTCAAAGTATTACTTTTTTGGTAAGTTAGGTAACTTGAGGACCGATACCAGAGCCAAAGTAAGGGTAAATCAAATTGAGAGCCTCATAAAATCTTTCAAGGTAGACTCAGTGTTAAAATAACAAAGGTTTGCACTCACTCATGCATGAATGAAATTGAAAGACTATTTTTAAATTTAACTCAGTTGGATTGATGGTCTTTAGATTCCAGATTGATTTCAAGCACATTTTGAGAACTATTACGATCTAAGCCTCGACATTGTAACTTAGTGAACTCCAATCGCATAATTGATTGTATTTTTCTACCTTGCTCAAGGATGACCAAGGATTAAGTTGGGGGTGGTTTGATAGCTCTCTAAAGGAGCTTCATTTTTTATCCTAACTCGTGCTCGTTTGGTGGTTTTATTGATTTATTTGATGGTTTTGTAGGCCATGAGCATTAAGGTGGTAGATCGAACCATTGGAGTTAATTTGAGCTAAAAATGAGTCTAAATGAAGCTCTAGAAGCATCAATTGAACATAATGAGAAGAATTTCAAACAGCAACCCTAAGGAGAGCCGAGCTACCCAACCTCGATGCTAAAAGATAGAATCGCCCATGAGGCAGAGGGAAGTTGCACCCGCTCGACGCCTACTGGACGTTGAAATACATAGCCCATTTCGGAGAGCATCATTGCGTTATCCTAGAGTGCAACTGCACTTCGAACTTTGACGAACGACCCCCCTCGCTTGTTCATGTCTTCATCATCAGAGTACCGCTTGCAGAGTAGTTGTGCTACAACAACCATGTCTAGAGTGCAAAGGCGCTCCTCCCATTTTCTATATACGTGGCTAAAAAATCTAGGTAAGAAAAAGTTCAAATTCTTCGACCTCAAACACCATTTTCTGCATTCTTTCACCCTTCATCCCGCTCTTCAATCCTCCCTCATTCTTCACTTGTATTTTCCATATTGGAGATTTCTCAATGAATGTGAGTGACTAAGGTAATTCTTAACTTAGGGATAGGATTTCAGATTAGGGATTTCTTTGAAGACTTGGTTTATTGTTGAATTTTCTAGTATAAACTCTTTTTATCTTTGATTATATTGTTATTGGAATGTATCTTGAATGATTTAACAAAATATGATTGATGCATGTGTAGGGATAAGAGCCCTTGCGCAACGGAAGATTTAATAGGACCATTACTCAAATTTAATTAAGAAAATAAAAATACCAATGCATCGGCAAAATTACATAAACAATTTATGTAAACTAATAAGTTTAAGTATGCATATAGGAAAATAATTAAAATTTCAGAGAAAATAACTGAAACTTACTTTCGTTCTCGACTCGAAATCAACAAATCACCAAATGTGTGAGGTCACCACCACTTGGATTCTTTCCTATTCTCTGAGTAGATGAGGTTTGGTTTGTGGGAACCTTTTTGGAACTTGAGAACTTTTTTGGAGAGAAAATTGTAGAGAAAAAGAAAAGAGGAACTCTTATCTTCTTTTTTTTTTTCTTTTTGTTGTTGTGTTTATTAAAACACCGAACATACCTACTAATAACCTTATTTTCTTGTAGAACAAGAAAAGGAGGTTAGAGAGAATTGAGGAATCACGTATGTGATCTCTCAATGTTTCAGACAGTTATTTAATTTCAATGAACTTAAAATTAAATCAACAACAAATTAAATCATATTTAATAAATATTCAATGAATCTTTATCAAATCTTTTAGTTTTAATTTAATTAAATCAAATTCAAATAAACTGAACTATTAATTAATTCTACAATTGATTAATTACTAAATTAAATATCTTATATTTAATTTAATTCTAATTTGAATCATATTCAAATATAATACTCCCTTCATTCAATCAAATTTAATTAAATTAAACTATTAATTAATTCTACAATTAATTAATTACTAAATAAAATACCTTTAATATAATTCTGATTTGAATCATATTCAAATATGTTATTCTCTCATAACCTATAGTTTAATGTGTATCATATACGCATTAAATTTAATCTATAGTTTTAATATGAATCTAATTCCCATTAAAATAATATTTGAACTGGTTCAAATATTTTAATATCTAATAACTCAATTTTGAATCACACATCCAAAATAAAATTACATTATAAAGTTTAATTAAGATATAAACTTTATATTATAATGTATCACCATACATTATATTAATTCCCTAAGTCAATTAGAATATTTCAAATTATATCCAATATATATTAACCTCATTACCTTTTACGAGCTAGGAAGAGGACCTAATGGACCTACAATTAGAAGCTACAACAATATGAGATTAATTGGCTAAACTCATTAACAACATTAATTAATATTTGTTAACTGTGTGTTCAGTCCACTGAAGACTCACAGCTGAATTCTTATCTATATCTCACTATAGATATATTTTTGTGTCCACAAATATAGACCAATAACAGCAAGTTAGTCTTCACAAGTGTTTGTAACACCAATTGGATCAAATTATCGTTTTACCTGTAGGTTACTACTTAGTCCTTAAATATTAGTGCCCTTCTAATGAAAAACCTGTTTATGGTCCAACCAATAAATGGAAATCCCTCTCGTGCCATAAAGAGGGTAAGACACTCTATTCAAGTTTCAAAGACACCATTTAAGGGAACACTTATCTACTTACCCTAAAGTTGAGAAGGAGTGAATTTTGTCTTGTGTGATTATGTTTTCAGCTCCTCTCTAGGTCTTGTCCCCAAAATGGTTGACTTATTGAGTTGATAATTTGGCCACTCTCATCCATACAAATCAAAGGATAATCCCTCGTGAATAGAAGTTCATAATACACTCAAGATTAAGACTAAGTTGCCTAGGTCATCCTATTGAAATAGAAACCCAACTAGTCAATAGAATTACATCTAGTAGTTACTATTCCATGGTCTAGTCTTATACAAACTCATTGTATATGATACCCCCACTCATGTGTCACCTATACGAACATGTTGGATCATTCTGTTTGTATCATAAATACAAAGTGGACCGTATTCTTAGTGTTACCAGGATAAGTTACCAGCCTATCCCTATACTATAGACCATTTAAGTTATATCTTGAACATTGATCCTTGTATGTCTTCACATATAGTTCAAGACTCATAAATTAGCTTAGGATGTTAGTTTATTGGATTTGGGTTAATAAGACAAAAATAATCAAATAATCAATAACTCTTTATTGAAATAACGATCAACGTTAATGGAATACATTTACTATCTATGAGTTTTAGGACATAAAATCTAACAACATGTTGTTTGCTTATTTGTGTTAGCGCTTTGCTTTCAAGAAGGAATTAGAAGCATGATTAGGAATTCGATGTATATTCTTGAACAAATTCCTTGAGTGTATTATCATGAACTAAATAGGATAACATGTTAATCAAGTGTTACAAGTAGGCTATCTAATCTAGCATTTGTCATAACAAGTTACACTTCACACTTAATGCAAACTTGGAAAGATATCTAGAGTGTTTGAGCTCAAAGTACCTTAAAGAATTTATTTTGGTTAGGATTATCTCAATTAATACTTAGCTCATTTATTGCTTGTTCAATGGATGGTTGTATGTTTATTGCAAAGAATATTCACGTCTTTAGTATCCAATAATGAGAAACCTTACCCAATCCACGCCTATCCCCAGGTTGTTTTCGTATATTGAGTTTTTCTAAATTGATATTGTTTTCTTTGTTGTGATTTACTTTGAAAGTAATTTATTTTTCTTAATTCATCACCAACAAACCCCCCCTCGTTACCTTCGAATTTGATAAACGTGCTAAGTCATAGATTCCCTATGGAGATGACCTGTCCCATTTGCTGTAAGCTCTTAAGGGCAGTTAAAAATTCATTTGTTGAACTCCCTACAGACTTGCTAACAATAGTGAAACTTAAATCTTCTCAATTATATAGTGGAATTCTTCTATCATTATTCATGGTTTTTACCTTAATTTGTTTAGGAATTTTCCACGTAAAATCATTGTGTGTTGTTCTCTCCCTTTTTGTTCTTCGTTATGATTATTTTCAATTTATTTTAGTTACAATATTATTCTTTTATGTTATAATTCATTCTCAATAACTGGTATCATAGCCTTATTTTAGGTGTGAATCTACTTATCGTATATCTTGCGATCGTCCACATCAAAAAGTAAGTTAGATGTTTTCACCTACATTCACCGAATCAATGATTGTTTATAGTTAGTGATAGAAGTAATGGTGGCACATTTCAATATTGAGAAGTTCAAAAACTAATTTTTTGTGACATAAGTGAAGATAAAGGTTATCTTGAGAAAAGGAATTACCTTGTAAGCAGTAGTGAGAGGCTGATGGAGATCATGACGATCACAAGAGGAATGAGATGGATGAGAATTTATTGTAAATATTCATCTAGCATTAGCAAATAATGTATTGTCAAACATAGTGAAGAAAAGAAAACCACAAAGAATATTTGAGAGTATCTAACAAAATTGTACAAGGCAAATAACTTCACAACAATGTTTTCTTAAAGGAAGTTACGTGTACTCTTTGGATGTCAAAATCCATGTCAATGAAAAAGCACATTGTAATGAAAGAATATGTTGGTTGTAAGTAAGATTTAATTCTAAAATCATGTCACACCCTCTCCCAGACTCTCTACTCCTAGCCTAGGGGACGGTGTGAAGCCAGTGAATCTCGTCCTTACCTTGA
>JBBPDJ010027872.1:0-19090 GCA_037974625.1 Cucumis cinereus | reverse complement strand
ACAAAAACCCGAAGCTAATACCATAGTACGGACAAAAATAACCATCTTCCACCCTTATTCGCCAAAGGCATGGATTCGGTAGAAGTATTCCTTACCTCAAGTTTCGAAGTTTTCCTTACTCGAATTTAGCTCCCAAAACACCCTAAACACACAAGAATTCAAATCAATACTTTTTTCTTCCAACCTAAAATATTAAGTAATTCCAACCGTCACTACTCACTTCCAAACTCACCACGAACCAACACTAGCATAAAAGCCAGCGAAGACAAGAAAACGACAGAACACAGCTCGGCTCGGCTCGGCTTGGCAGCTCGGCTCGGCTCGAGGAAAGCAGATCCGGCTCGAGGGAAGCAGCGGCGCACGTGGGTTGCAGATCTGGCGTGCTGTGCGGCGGCAGACGTCTGGGTGCGGCTCAAACTAAGTTCCTCGGTTGGGTGCGTGAATCTGGCGTGCAGCACTAGGCGATGACGACTTGCAGCGTTGGGGCTCGGCTCGGATAGGGATGGCGTGCGCGAGAGTACGCGGCTGCAGATCTGGGCGAAAGGAGATCGGCGTGGCTGCGAGTGACGTGACAACGAAGGAAACCGGCTGGCTCCACGCGAGGCTTCCTCGGCTCGACGAATGGGCGTGCGGCGAGCGTGGAGGAGACGACTCGTGGATGGCTAAGTACGCGTCGCGGGCGGCTAGGCGACAAACGGCGTGCGGCGAGCGGCGCGAACAGAGTGGCTTGCTGAAGGGGCTCGGCGTGAGGCGCGGCTGGGCAAGGCGACGTGGACGCAAGTGACTGGTGTTCGGCCGCGAGCAGAGGCGATGGCTCGACTGCGAGTGGAGGCCTGGGCAGCGGCGGCGCGAGCTTGACGGCGGCTAGGGTTTCACAAACTTTTCTTTTTCTTTTGCAACTAGGGTTTTTTCCAAGGAAGAAGATGGGATGCCAAAAACCCTAATTTGCTTCATAAAATAAGAGAGAGAAAGAAATAAAATAATATAATATATTATTTTATTTCCTTTTCCTTTTATTTTCTTCCAAAAATAAATTCCCTTCTCTTTCCTCTTTTAATCCAAATTTTCTCTCTATTCTCATTAATTCTCTTTTCTTTTCACCAACCACAAACAAACAAACCACAACCAAAATGAAATTAAACCCCAAACTTTAAACCCAAAAAAATTAAACATCCAAAATTATAAATTACCTTAAAAATTTGGGATGTGACAGGATATAGGCTTAATAGGAAGTTAACAGTTCACCTAGCGGGTTCAGTATTGGGTTCCTTACAGAATATTTTATATACTCACAATTTCTATGTTTATTTTTCAGGCAAAGGTAAGAGGAAGCTGGGGAAGGACAAGAGGAATCCATGACCATGCTCATTGGGACTACTATGACTAGATGCTTCCGCTACTTATGACTTTATGTTTTCAGAATTTTACGAACAGATTTAATTATAACTTTTGGGGACTTGCATGATTTACTTAGGGTCTGAATTGCATTAGTTTTATATTGTTTTATTTATTTGTTTACTTATGAAATTATTCGAATTTCTACTTAAAAGATGCTTTTTTAAAATTATTTCTTGAATAAAATGATTTGAACTTTCCATAAGTTTTTGTTTTAAAATATTGTTTTTATTTAGTAACAGCCTCGGTTCAGTTTAGAAAATTGGGTCGTTACAAGCGTTCTCTTTATGGTTTTTGTTATAATCCCATAAATATATGAAATGCCGAACCAAAATTATTAAATTTGATAATTAGTATCGTTTCCTTTGTGAATTATACTAATTCATAAATACATGGATTTTTTTATGATAAATTGTTTTTTTTTTTTAGAAAAGTACATTAAAAAAAAGTAGTATTTGAGTTTTATTATTAAAAATCCATAAATTTATGAAACATTTCCAATATTTATGCATATAACTATTGGAATTAATAAAAAAAAAAGGACATTTAAGAAAATAATATGAAGACATGAAAGCTCTCCTTAAAAACATGCATATATAATTTTACAATTCTTCTCCTATCAACATGCCTTCTAAAAGTATATAACAAACAACATTGTAAATTCAAGAGACATCATAAAGAATTAACTATTTTCAAGCCAATTCAATTTAAGATCAATTTCACATATTTCTCCCCCTTCTGAAATCAATTGAACACCCCTTGATAAAGGACAAAAAGACATTTTACACATATTCAACTTGAGGGTATAAATATCAAGCAATATTTTTTTAAAATTATATTTTAGGGGAATGCAACTTTAAACCAATATGTAGGAATCAATTTCATTCGAACGTGAATGCATATGCAAAAGTATATTACTCACCCTAAAATCAAGCATTCTCCTTCTAATAAGAAGTCAATTTAAAACAAAGGAGATCAAATCATTGAAGTAAAATAAAAAAAACTAAGATGCCAAAAATATATATATCAAAATACCAATTGTTGAAAACAAATATTGATACCAAATAATAGCAAATCAATATTATCAAATTTAATGTCACATAAAGAGAGAACTTTATCAACCAAATTTAAGCATGGTAGCAAGTATAAATAATTTATATCAATTTTGAACTAAATGTTACCAGAAATCAATAAAGTAAATCAATTTTTTAAATACTCTCATATGAAAAAGAAATTTAACAACTTTTCGAAACAACACTGCAAAACACATACTTTTCAACAAGACTAAGAATGAGACTCCAATCAAAATTTCTCATTTAGCAACATAGTCCATAGAATATGCTAAAAAAACATTTAATAAAATTCTACTCAATTCAATCAAGAGCATTAACAACATATTTTAAACTCAATAACCTTTTAGCTTAAAACTTTTCAAGAAAAACACAAGGATGGAGTAATCATTTAAAGGCCAAAATGCCAAATAATAAATCGTAAAAACAAATGCCAAATAAATAGAGATATACAAAGATTCTCATGGCATTAAATCTAATAATTAATGTAATTCACAAGATCTCAAATTCTACTCATTCAAAAACCAATCAAGAGATATAAATTTTCATAAATATACCACATGAATAATTATCTCAATAATTGAAAAGAAACTAAGAGTTACCAAATAAGTTATTTTGCTTTGTTAGATTCAAAAAAGTCACCCCATTTAAAGTCCAAGCAACAATATGCTTCTTAAATCATACCTACAAAGAAAGTTCAACCAAAAGATTTTGGTACCCATTTCTTGGGTCCTTCATTGTTAGTGAGTAAGGATTTTGGAAGCCATTTAAGATATGACTGTCTATCCCAGAAATACATTGATAGAACCCTATCATATTATCACATTTCAAGGATGATCATCAATAGACAAAGGTAACAAATATATTTGACCACTACAAAGAATTACAAATTACATTTTGTATATAATTTTAACCTAATTTTTGCTTTACCTTTGGCACATTTTGTATTTTTTTTCCTTCTCTTTCCCTTCCTGCTATACCTTGCTTGATGAAAAAAAAAATAGTATTAGTATGGGGATAGAATGTACTAGCAATGAAAATAGAATGTAACCCAGTGATTAAAAAACAAGAGGTTCAAACCTTTTTTAGGAACAATGGAAGGAAAAAGATAGATGGAGATAGATGAAGATTTTTCTTAGGTTGGAGAAAGGTTGATTCGAGAAAGGTTCAAACCTTTTTTATGAACGATGGAAGGTAAGAGATAGATGGAGATAGACGAAGATTTTTCTGAAGAAGAGTAGGTTGGAGAAAAGTTGAATGGGGAAAAGTCCAAACCTTTGATGAACATTGGAAGGTAAGAAATAGATGGAGATAGATGAAGATTTTTTAGGTTGGAGAAAAGTAGAATGTGTAGGTAAGAAATTGCGTGTGGAGTTTTGTGGGCAGAAAATACAAATCACCACGTATAATTTTTAGGGTTAAAAATATTTATGGGTATTTTTGGTATTTTACCAAATGGTTTGGGCTACCTATACCGTTGTCAAGCATATTTCTATGGGTCGTAAACATTTTCTTGTTAAGTTCAACAGAGCTATAGAAATATTTGGTTATCTTTTTAGAAGAATCACCAGAATATTTGATTTAAGATATACAGGTTTTATTTGTTATATATACTTATTTAATTATTTCAATTTTTTCGGGGTGTAATTCATTTATAAAGTATTTATTTATTTTATTTTTTCTCAATCGATAAATTGAAGAATCCATTGAACAATTTTTTTTTTAACTGAAAAAATCAGTAAACAATTACTCCATGAAATAATAAGATAACTTTTATTGCAATTACATCATATACGTATTTCTTTTTTTTTTAAAAAAAAAAAAGGTTGTTTTTCAACTTATTCATCCATGTATGGTTTTCATTCATTTATATGTAACATTTTGAATTTAAGGTAATTTTATTTTTAATCATCTTAAATAAATTAAGTATGAGTTGGTTATTTGTTTAATTTTAAAATTTAGAAGATTTGTGAAAAGATGGAATTTAGTGAGGAAGAATAGGAAATTTTATTTATTTGGAAAAATAGTGGAAAATTATGGATTTCAAAAATATATATAGAGTTATATATATATAATAGTATTGAAAAAGGAAAAGTTATTATTATTTATTTAGGTTACGTGATAGGTAAAAAAATAAAAGAAAAAAGAAAAGTAATTCTCATTCATCTTCTTCCTTACGAACTCAGACGACCCCTCTTCCTCTCTATGCATTTTGTCCGTCGATTTCTGTCACAAGCTTCCAGTCTTTGTCGTCGGCCAACTTCTTCCGACTAACACTGGTCTTCTCTCCACAAGGCGTCACACGATGCGAACAGTCGCCGCATTGCAACGATCTCTGCACAAATCGATCTAAAGTCGACAACTTCCAACGCTCCTCCATTCGCTGCCATGTGCACTGCATCGTGCCGCCGTTCAAATCTGACTCGTTTTCTTGTTGTTTTCTGTTTCGACGCCGTTCACAGCCATCCCTAGTGGATTTGTTGGGTGAGTCGGTGGTTATTGTTTTGATTGAATGATTAAGTTGGAGCCTTTATTTAAAATTAATTCATGGAATTGTTCAACGAATCAGATTCGATTTTGACGTTGGTAATATTAAAAGAGTTAAGGGTTAAGGGTTAAGGGTATAGGGTTTAGGGCAAAATTCTTTTTAAGATTTAAAAAATGGAAAATTTATGAATTAAACCCTAAACCCTAAACCCTAAAGAAAAGATTAGATTTCTTGTCTGCCATCTTGAAGTCTTCTGCAGCACTCTTGAAGTCCTATCATGGAATTGTCGGATGACGTATACCCTTAAACGTATCCCCTAGACGGATTACAGGCTAACCAACGGACTCACTTCTTCATCATCAACGCGTCTTACGGCCGGGACCACCAAACTAGTTCGATACATTAATTAAACATACAATATCCATAGGTTTGGTACAGGACTTAATTGAATATCTTTTTCGCTGTTTCTTAGTTTGGCTAATTTTAGATGACAGAACAATATTTACAGTGTAAACTAGAATACTCACAGAGTCTACTCATATTTACTCTGGAGAAGAGAACATACAAAAATATCCTTTTTTAAGAAAACAAAATAAAAAAAATACAATAAGATAGAGATCTTCTTTGCGAAGACTCTACGTGGATCATGTATTCTCTCAGAAACAGGTAAATGGACTCAGAGCTCACATAGGTTGTGAGTTGAGAAAGGGATCATCCAGATCGTTCTCGAGTTCTTCTAGATTTTTGTCCTCTTGGATGGAAGAAGAAGCTGATTTTGAAAAGGATGGAGCGTTGGCCGCTGTTGCTAAATGACGTTAGAAATTGGCATCTGTTGATGCTTGGGCTAGAGCAGCTAGGAGCTTCGATTTTTCATTCAAGAATTCGGCATTCTTGTGCTGATCTATATCTTGCATGCACCCGTTCTGTGCGAACCATTCTTTCATGTGTTTGATGGTGGCATGTTGAAAGTTAAATTTATTCCACCATTTAATTTTGAGCTGTTTGACAATCATCTTATATTATGGGTAAGAGGATATATGAAAACTCCAGCAGAATATCCATGGAATTTGGAAATAAAGACAAAATCTCATAGAATTGTGAAATGAATTTTTCTGGATTGTTCGAGAAAAATAAAAATAAGATTCTTGAAGGGGTATTGGAAGGATGTCATCTATTAGACAAAAATTACACCACTACTGAATGAACCATAGTAAAAAGTTTATTTTGTATGCATTTTGACAGAAGAAAATAAACCACGAGTGGTTTCTAGAAGAGAACCACATGACTCTATACGAAGCTTTAATGTAGTCATGGTATGAAAAGGATTGAGGAATGAAGGGTTTCGAAAATGATTTTTCTGTAAAAATTCCTTGGTTCCAATGAGTTGGGTTGATTGCTTTAAAAAATTTAAAATTTGGAATAACCAATCTTTGAAGGGTCGAATTTGTCTAGAACGTGAGTGATTTCGACGAACTTTGTGCCAACCAAAATGAACTCATAAAATTTACAGGTTTAATGAAGTTCATCAAGAATGAAATTAAATCCTTCAAGAAAAACCTTTGACACAGTTTCTTCTAGGGTGAGACTTTGGTATTCAGGTTATATGATAGGATCATACACTACAGTGGATTTCTGGAAGAAAGATTTGATCTTAGGTCAGGAAACAAACCGTTTTTCTAGAGTAATGACCTGAGAATAGGTAGATGGAGAAGGAGTAGAGGACTCTCAAACAGAAGGAGAGGTAGGAGGCATAATTTGAACAACTCTGCCAAAAGGACGGATTAGGTTGGCCGCAGGCCTTGGAAGAGTAGAAGACTCCCGTGGCAGGATCTATCCGTATGTCGAACGATCAAGCTCTGGATTGGGTTATTGTAATAAACCCTAGATCCATTGCATATTGATCTACACTCATAGGAGCAGGTGCAGAGTTGGAAGAAGATGGACGATTGCCCCTTCAGGAGGAAGAGGAAGAACCTCGACCTCTAGTAATGCTTCAGGTAGTAATCATTAGAGAGAGGTGGAGAGAATTTTGGAGTTAGAAACTTCCTTGAGAGGTAATCAACTAAAGGGTTTTGTTCTCCTTTTATAGGCAAAACCTCATAGTCAAAACAGGAAAGTATGGTTTGCCACCTGACAAAAATTTGTTTTGAAACCATATTTTAAACATATTTTTCTAAAACAAACTTGGAGGCCCTCAAATCGATTTTGATGGTGAATTTTTTGTTAATTAGTTCACCTTGAAATTTTTGGACACAGAGGACTATGACTAATAATTCTTTTTTTATCGTAGAATAGTTCTTTTGGGTATCGTTCTAGATTCCAGAGTGGAATTGGAAAATTGACTCAGTGTTATCCAAACATTGTTTGAGGATTCCTTTATGTTCGACAAGGGATTGCAAATGGGTCGAAGGTTTTGGATAAAGTCCGAAATATAATTGAGGCAACCTAAAAACCTTTGCAATTTGATTTTATCAGGTATTTGGTCAGAAAAATTGGACACTAACTCGATGGACCTTTGAATGGGCTTGATTTTTACTAAATGAATCTTAAAGCCCAAAAACCTAATTTTTGTTTGAAATAGTTTGACTTTTGAATGAGAGACGACACAAACCGTTACTTCTGATTATTTTGATAAAAATATTCAAATGTTTGAAATGTGTTTCTATGTTTGAGAAAAACACCAAAACATCATCAATGTAGACTATTGTAAAGTCTTGAAAATCATTGAAAATATCATTCATGATTTTTTAAAATTCAGATGGAGCATTTTTTAAACCAAATGGCATATCATTCCACTCGTATTGCCCGAATGGAACATTGAAAGTGGTTTTATACCTATCTTTCTCAGAAATTTGAACTTGCCAAAAACAAGATTTCATATCAAATTTTGAAAATACTTTTGCATTTGAAATTCGTTTGAGCAGGTCAGATTTGTTTGGAATTGGATATCTTATCCACTTTAGAACTTTGTTCAAGAGTTTATAATTGATTACTAACCTTGGAGCGCCTCGTTCTTTTTCTGCACCATTATTAGTTTTTTATCTAACAAGTCCTGGATCTCTTTTCTGCAATGGGTTAGTAATTCGAAATTCATTTGAATCGATCTAGCCTTGGTAGGG
The DNA here is from genome assembly GCA_037974625.1 of Cucumis cinereus. Lineage (NCBI taxonomy): Eukaryota > Viridiplantae > Streptophyta > Magnoliopsida > Cucurbitales > Cucurbitaceae > Cucumis > Cucumis cinereus. Next base: position 11,018 of record JBBPDJ010027872.1, on the reverse strand, counting down.
ATATCCGATTCTTTGAATTCTTTACAGTAAGGAAGATTAACAATATGTCTCTTCCTTTTCCAAAAAGCGTTAGGTAGATTTGAACAAATCTTATTTTCGATTAAGAACTGTGTTTCTTTAATTCGTAAAACAATTGAAGGATCGTTGAGGTTTGCTTCAATGCATTTAAAACCAATTTCTTCTTGAAGAAAACTTATTTGCTTTTGTTTTCGTTTAATAATATTAGAATTAATTTCGTTGATCCTCAAAACTTCATGTGGTAAGATAGGGGTTAAAAATTCGAAAAAAATATCTCTGGCCATTTTATTTGAAATGATTTCTTTTTCAGTAATCTAAATGGGGTAAAGTTGAGTTAAAAATGGTGTTCACAAAATTAATTCTTGGTTTAGATATTTGACCAAAAGAAATGTATTAACAAAACAAGTGTCTCCATTGCAAATGAGGACTTTGAGAAGTTTAAAATTGGTATTTAGACGCTTACCATTTGCTCCTGTCAAAACTTCTTTTGTTTTTTTCGAAATACTTAGTAGGGATTAATCCCTCATGAACACAGTTTTGATCAACTCTTAAATCTATTAGGACCTTTAAAGTAATTTTGAAATCTTCAATTTTTAGAGTAATCAAAGAATACCATTTTTTAAAATTAATTTTTGAAATTTGATTTATTAAAAATCCTTCGTTTTGGTTAGGTTCTTGTTCATTATTTTGAAAGTTCTTTAGTTTTAATAAAGAAAATTCTTTTTTGATTTCTTGTATTTCAAAACGATGTTCAGTAATATCCTTTTTTAGGTTATTCATTTCAAACTTCAAATCATTGATTGAAACAAGTTTTTCAAAATTTGAATTTAAAATATCCATGAGATTTCTCTCTTGGATCACCCTTGGCTTTTAAAGGGGTTTTGAAGAAGATGGTTCTGACAAAGAATCTTTAAGGGTTTATTAAATTGTTGGTTTTAAGTTTTTGTCACAAACATGGTAAACTGTTTGAAACAGGACCTCTTGTTCAGAAGTTAGGATGTTAATTTGGTTGATGACGCATTTGCAGTCCTCTTCTTTACATCCACAGGCAATTGGGTCTTCTTCTTCTTTGTTACTAAAACTTGAATACTCTGAAACTTTTTCATCAGCTACTTCATGCAATTGGAACTCTGACTCAAAACCTAAGTAGGAAGAATCAGAAGAATAATCTTCTTTGTTGAGCTCTTGAACTTTTGCGTTGTTAGAGCATTTGTTTGCATAATGACCCTTTTTCCTGCATCCGTAGCAGTAGACCATTTTTTTAAAATAGTCTTGGACTTGCTTATTTCCTTTCCTAGGTGGTTGTTTTACTTGATGAGCATTCTCATTATGATACCTCTTTGGTTTGTATGGAGACCTTTGGGGTACATGATCTGGACGTGAGCTTCGGAAGTATGGTTTATTCCCAATCCTCCGCTTGGACACCTTTCTGCTTGTTGTTCCTTGTTCGGTGATTCTTTCGAAACCATATTGAGAATAGAAAGTCTTCATCTCTCGCTTGTGAAGGTTGGATGCCATTTGAACCTTGATTTCATTGCAAATATCCAGACCGCACTCTATGACTTTTGTTACTTGGTGCGCATAGGTGAGTTTGTCCCAGGGGATGCCTTGTTGTACATTTTGTTTAGACGGTTGTAGACTCTCTCGGCCATAAAGCTTGGAAGTTCGTCAATGAACTTTTCTTTCCAATGACGTTGTTGGCAGTCCTTGAGATTGTAGATCCTACCCAAAAATATATCTTTGTACCATTTGAAGTTACCCATCGAAGAACACCTTAAATTATTTTAGATTGTTGCGATAGATATTCGGACCCACGTCATTCTTGAATGTGAAGTGGGTTGCTATGAGATAGATTAGGGCTGGAATAACGTCTTCTATCTCTATTTCTTCTTGAACTTGCCCAAAGGTTTCATTTTCTCTTTTGATGTCATGAGTCCTAGTGACCTTTAACTTATCGTTTCTGACCTCTTCTTTGACGGAGTTAGAGAGGCCGTTTTTCGACCACTGCTTTAGGCTACTGGAGAATCCACTAATTAACACCTTTACGGACTCATGGTCGTTCATATTATTTGCTTCATAGGTCGATGCTGCCATAAGCATTTCTTGAAACACTTCGAGAACCATATTCTCATGCATTCCGTCTATGTTCCAGACATAGATTGTATCTCCACTGAACTCGGTGTTTCGTATGTACTTGTGCCTTTGTTCGTTGCCCATGTCTAGCATTAAGGGTCTTGAATACCAATTGAATATGTCACCTTTCTTCTCGCTAAACGTGATCTTGTTGACTTCTTTGTCGGTTTTTCGAGGCTGAAATCCTTGAATTCTTCAATGAAGGAACCTGCTTCGTCTTCATCAAGGACATTGATCGATTGATGAGAAGTTTCGCCTTTGAAATTGAGGGATTGCAACTTGTTGTCGATTTCTTTCAAGATTTTGTCCTTTAGAGTTTTGAATTTGAACTTTTTCGAAAGTTGGAATAAGGTTGGAACCACTTCGTCCTTTGAGAGAATGATAACTCCTTCTAACCTATAGACTTGAACTGCAATAGAATGTAGAATCTGATTAGAATAGTTGTTTTGTACTTGAAGGCTCCTGATTTCTTTATTTGTTGGAGCTCTCTGCTCGTCAGCTTCTCTAATGAGCCGGAATGGCCTAGCAATAACAGATTTATTATAGAGACTCTTGAACTCAATATCTTCCATTGGCGGATAGTTTGGACTGACTTCTCTTCTTTGTACTGTCTTCCACCTTTCCTTTTCTTGGAGGTAACAGAGTTGGTTGAATTCCTCTTTTTACTTCAACCATTTGAAGAGAGATGTGCTCTTGCAGGATCTCTATTGTTTGATATTATTGCTTCTTGATCTGCTTCTATTCTTCGTCAGAATACATTTTGAAGAACATCACTATATCGTGCTTCTTTTCGAACAACATAAAGTTTTTTTGCAAGGCTTCATTGTCTAGCTTGAACTCAGATATGATCACATTGAGTTGTCCTTTGAAAACACTCTCTGATTCAATATATGTTTGCGTAGGAGACTCTGGTCGGTCTTCTTCGTAAAGGATATTAGGAATTCCCTGTTCCAGTTTGACCGATTGAACTCTAAGAGAGCTTGACCTGTTCATCATACTTTTTGAATCTTAACGAATACTTGAGGTGTTTGGTCTTGAACTCATAAACTCTTTTGTGCTCATGTTCTCTTTGACAACTGGAACCTGTCGTTGTTCTGATTTGAACTTGATTTCGACTCTTCCGTTGGGGAACTCTACTATGTGTGAGAGTTCTGACTCTCTCCTTGGAGGAGTGAAAACGTTATCTAGAACCCATTGGAGATTTCAGTTGACTTCATCCCAAGATAACATTTTGGGAACGCTTACTGAAGTCTTGTTGAGGTTGGTCTCTATTTGGTATTTCCTTTTGAAGATGTCATCAATGCTTTTGGATGCATCGTTGTTGTCAGGACCTTGTATCTAATTTTGTAGATGAGTGTCAACTTCTTGACACCTTCTTACAAATCTAACCCTTGACCAGTTAGATCTAGGCTCAAGGTTTTCAGGATGTGTGGATCATCTAGAATGACCATATAATTTGGAAAACAATTGAAGTAAACCAGACCATTTGCCAGGTTTGACTCGATGATCCCTAGGAGGGAGTTTGAGAAGTCCTTGTCGCGAGCACTGGTGTGTCAAGTCCTGATCTGAACAGTGGAAGTAAGGCAACTTGGACTGCTCCTATGTGAATAAATAAAAATTTCTTTTTATGCCTTTTGATATCCTTTCTAGGAAAAAGCTGGATAGAATCGATCTTTCCATAGACTGGAATTATTCTTTCAACAATCTTGACGCAAAGGTTTTACCTGAAATTGAAGGCATTTTGAAAGTAGATTGTCTTAGAATCGAGCTTGGGTAGCCCTCAATTTTGAAACTCTTCTTTAACCTTTGCTATACGCAAAGATTCATTGACAATTGAATCACTACTCGAGGAAGCGCTATGCTACTCCTCGATTTCCTTTTGAGAAAGCTCCTTGGTCAGAGCCTTTCGATAAAACTCTCTTTAGAAAGTTGGACATTGAGAATCCTAAATTTATTTCTCCATAGAATTCACTAATCAAGATATTTCGTTCTTCTTCCCAAAATAATCTTCTTTGATCAGAATCTCAATACCTGTGACTCAAGACATAATACTGTTGACCAAAAAATTCACAACGCTCTCTATTGCGACTTACGATCGGGACCACAAACATAAGGTGAACACGCAGGCGGACGTAGAGACTTTGATCTTTGAAGCTTAAATTGAAACATCGAACAAGATATTTGGTTAATAAAACGCACATGGAGAAATCAATTGTTGATACCCAATCTCTTCACTCCCAAAAAAGAAGTTTGAAATTAATAATAAGAAATAGCAATTGAATAGATTGAATTGAAACTTGGCTCTGATACCATTCAAATAGAACCGGGAAATTGCAAGAGAATAACAATCGCACTATTAAGAGCTTTACAAGAGTTAGAGTAGCTCGTTAATATTTTGACATGCCTTTGTATTACAACTTGGATGGAGAATTACGTGCCTTTGATGGAAAATTATAAATTAAAATTGATTATGTTTAGGGTTTGATTTTAGAAGTAATTGAAACTATTTTTGGTTATTGAAGGTTAAATTAGAGTATTATTTATCAAGTTAATTCGTATATTTTTTCCTACGAATTAATTGGATCTCCGATGCAGATTGGTAAGATTGATTAAAGAAAAAAATTAAGAGAGTTAAGTAAATTTAATTGATAATATTATTGGCAAAATTATTGATTAAATTTTGTGATGTTTAGGATCGATTTGATAGTTAAATTCGAGCCAACGAATTTTCTGTAATTTGAGGTAATGGATTTACTACGGGATCCTCAACTGTAAGTAAAATAAGGTTAATTTTGAGTAATTGTTATGTGACAATCTGAACTGTTTGGTATCGATTGTATGCCTAAAACCTATGAGTTTTCTTATATATGCTTTTATGGTTTTTATAGGAAAATCGCAAAGCATGATAAGTATGTAATGTGTAACGCCCCAAATTTTCAACTTTAACCCGAGGTCGTCACTTGAATAAAACATTTATTTTAAAATCAAAAGCACATAAAGTTTGACTCATTTAATTAAAGAAACAATTTTTAAACATTCTGAAGTAGAAAACAAAATGTTTCAAATAAATAAATAAAAATAATTGAAAACAATTTAGTCGGGGTCCCCTAGTCAAAACATAAAAGAACTCGTAAGTCTGGATAAAAATCGTCTAACAATAGTTCAAATTCTAAAAACATCAAATCTTAACAAAAACTGTAGCGGAAGCATTCAATCATAAAGGTCCCAAAGAGCATGGTCACAGATTCCTCTTGTCTTTGCCAGCCTCCTCTTACCTGTGCCTGAAAAATAAACATGAAAAGGGTGAGTATATAAAATACCCAGTAAGAGACCTACTGCTGGGCCTGCTAGGTGAACTGTTAACTTTCTATTAAACCTATACCATGTGTTACATAATCTAGTGAACCCGTAGGAACACTCAAAACTGTCTAATGATCTCGTAGAAAACGTATTTGTCTGGTGAACCTAAAGTTACACACTTTCCTGTAGGGTATACCGGCTAATAGATAAAGTTAACAACTACCATAATCCTTAACATGCAATCTTAGTCTAATCAATCTTAAACATATGCATGAAAATTTCATCCAATAGTCACAATCGCATAACATAAATATTATGCTTTACAGTTCTTTCATAATAAACCATAAATGTCTAACATTGTATAGGTCAACAAGTCGTCATGACATAATAAATTTTAATGAATAGTTCCCATAAAAATTATTGATTAAAATTATTAAACTCATCTGATACATCGTTAACTCACACATCAGTCAATTCAACCAATTAATTCAACTGTCATATGCATCCTTACTGTCATGCAAAATCTTACCGAGCATCCGGTAGTAAATCTCTTACCTCAATTTATAGAAAATTCTCTTGGCTTGAAATATGGCTCCTTAAAATGATCCTAAACATAAATATTTAATTAATAATTCTTTTTGTATAAAAATTATTAATTATTTTAACCTTAACCTTCAATAACAATTCTTAAATCAACTTACCAATTGATCGTCGGAATTCCAAATCGATTCGTGGGTAAAACTACGAATTAAATCCAACCATAAAGCTTCAATTCAAACCTTCAATTACCAAGGATAAACACCCAAATTAATTTAAAAAAGAACCCTCAATTGAATATTTATTGGGTACTCAAAAACCCAATTAATATCACCAACTTACCCACCAAAAACAACCACAGACGGCGGCGGCTTGCAAACCAAACAGCACAGCAGTGACGAACATGAGCTGAGGCGCGGCGCCTGGTGGAGGAGACGTGCAGCCCAAAAATCCACGACGACAGTGCAACGTGAACGGACGCTAGCTCGCGGACTTGGTGCGCGGCGTGGTTGAAAGACGACGTGGCAGCTGAGCAGGCGCACGGCTAGCTCTGCTTGAAGCAGCGGGGGATTCCGTCATCGTCGGAGTTGTTGGTCGGTGTGAAGAAACAGAAGGAAAAAAAATGGGGGAGAGGGGGCGCTGTCACAAAGAAAGAAGAAGCAGAAACGAAAATTAATTTCTTTCTTTTTTTTAAACCTAAAACGTAACCGAGGCACCCTTTTTATAAATAATAATAATAATAATATACTTATTATTATTATTTACTTTACCTTTTCTTTTTCCAAATTCAATAAAATCTTTTCTCTTTCCTAAATTCATCAAATCTTTATCTATCTTCATTAATTCCCTCCACCAATTATTATTTTCTCTCACCAACTCACTTTAAAATAATTAATATATAACTCTTAATATATTTAATTCTAAAAAATCAAACCATCCATAAAAAAAAAATTCTTTAAACTTTTCCCAAATAAACACTTAACATCCCAAACAAATCAACTGAAAATCAAATAATTCACTTAATACTTAAATTAGTTAATGTAACATCCCAAAAATTTGAGATACTTTTCGTTTAATTATCTTAAAAGAATAAGTTGGATTTATTTTGAGATCTAATTTGTTTTGGGATGTTAATTATTTTGGTTAAGAAATTAAATATATATATATATATATATGGGTATATATATTTAATTAATTTGGTTAAAAGATAATTGGTGAGAAGAAAGAGATCTAATTTGATTTGGAAAAAAGATATTTGATTTGGTGGGAAATTGGAAAAGATAATAATAATAATAATAATAATAATAATAGATTATTATTATTTGTTAATAAATATTATTATTTATTAATTTAGGGTTGTATTGAAAACGTGAAAATTAAAGATTTCATCATCTCCCTTCACAGTTGCTGCACACCTCTCTCCTTTGTATTTGTTTTTGCCGGTTTCCAGCACGTGCTCCACTCAACCATTATGCTTTTTCGTTCGTCGATGTCGTTTAATCTTTCAAATTTAATTTATCTGTTGTCGCTCACGGTTGCCGTCATTAGTTATATTGGTAAAGTATTGTGTATTTTATTTTGGATTTTTGGATACCAAATAAAATTAAATTGAGAATTTATTTGAGAATTATTCTTGGTTAATTGAAGGTTATTTTGAAGGCATTGTTAGAATTAATTCGTAGAGTTTCTTCTACGAATTAACTGGAGCGTCGACAATGAATTGATAAGATTAAAGAACTATTTTGAAGAGTTTAAGGGTATATTTGATTAATAATTTTATGGAAAACTGTTAATTAAATTGTTTTGTGTAGATTTGACTTGAGCTTCATTGGAGAATTAATTAGTAGAATTTTCCTTACGAGTTGGATTGAAATTCGACAACCAATTGGTAAGTTTAAAATATTTTATCGAAGGATTAATGTTAAAATTAATTAATAATTTTATTAATTAAATGTTTTATGTGTAGGATCAATTTGAGGGAGAAACTCAAGCAAAAGTATTATCGACACTTTGAGCTAAGGGGTTTACTGTTGGTTCCTTGACAAGGATATGTATGTGACAGTAATATTATTTATGCGACATCTAGGTTGCTTGATTATGTGATAAATGTATTGTCTAATTAGGCAACGAGTTTAATTTATTTTAATTAATAATTTTTATGGAGAATTGTTAATTAAAATTGGATGAGTAAGAAATACTCTACCAAATTCATACCTTAGGTGTATAAGGTGTGGAAGATGGATTGGATCGCATGTATGCCTTGTGCAATGTTTGTTGTCATTGATATGTTTATTGTGGTTATGTTTTAAGGTAGTTTTGGGACACCTTATATATAACACTTTATGTCATGATTGGAATATTGGTTATGTGACGACTAGATTATTTGGTTATTGTGGTATGATGATTAGGTCTTTGTATGATTAATTGTGTGGTGTTTATGCATGTTCTTTCATACTATGTAGAATCTGTAAAACAGGATAACTGTACCATGTGGAATGGAGTTATGTTTATGACTGCTTTATTGTTTGATTGTGGTCTCTATTGGATTATGGTGTCTGTTAACTCCAACTATTACTTTGTGTACTTGTTTGTGGGATGGATTGACAAGCCTGTATGGTGTATGTCACGAGATCGATTAACAATCTTGTGTGGCGTATTGTTTCGATCAGTCGGTTAACAAGCCTGTGTGGCATATTGTTTCGACAGGGTCAGTTAACAAGCCTGTGTGGCGTATTGTTCTGACAAGGTTAGTTAACAAGCCTGTGTGGCGTATTGTTCCGACGATGTGAGTTAACAAGCATGTGTGGCGTATTGTTCTGACAGGGTTAGTTAACAAGCCTGTGTGACATATTTTTCTGACAGAGTCGGTTAACAAGCATGTGTGGCGTATTGTTCTGACATGACTGCTTTTGCATGTGGTCCCATCGATTTGGTAAGACGACCCTAACATTGGACTGTATGGGCGTTCCTACCAAACCATTTGACTGTGTATCCTAGAGTACAGTTTTAATAGAAAGTTAAAAGTTAACCTAGTGAGCCAGTAGTGGGTTCCTTACCAGTAATTTTCTACTCACTCTTTTCATGTTTATTTTTTAGGTAAGTATGAGAAAACCGACGATGGACAGGAAGGACCAGTGACCATGTGTTTGGAGACTATATTGACAAAGGTTTCCGCTGTGTTGATGTCGTTATTATTGACGAACACTTTTGCTATATTTTTTGTTAGATTTATGAGTTCTTATTTAAGTAACGATCTCGGGTTAGTGTTGAAATTTTAGGGCGTTACAATTAAGATAATTGATAATTAACAAAATTAAAAATTACCTTAAATTTTGGAATGTTACACAATGAGAATAGTTGAATTAGTATGAAATTATGTGTTGAGTTAAGTAGATTTGTTGAGTTAATTGGATTATGTTGAATTTACTGGAATATGTTGAGTAAACTAGAATATGCTGAGTTAATGAAAATATGGTGCGCTAACGAAAATATGCTGAGTTAACTGGATTGTATCAAGTTAACTGGTTTCGCTGGTGAGTTAATTGTTGTGATGATTATGTCTGATGAGTTAACTGTTCTGAGATGAACTGCCTGAATTGTGTGATGATTTAACTCAATGGACTATCTGATGAGTTAGCTATTAGTGATGAGTTAACTACATTAATATGAACTAATTGGCTTATGTGATGAGCTGGACTGAGTAATTTATGTGATGAATGGACTAGTAATTGAATAATTTATGTGATGATATGTCTTTATGGTTTGCTATGAAAAAACCGTAAAACATGATAAGTGTGTAATGTGAGTGTCAATGCCAATGTTGATTGAGAATGGACTGAGTAATCTAAATTTCATATATGTGCTTATTAATGATTTAGATTGAGAATGCATGTTTTGGACTATGGTAGCTGTTAACTTTATCTATTAACCATGTGTACATTGTATGTACGTGTGTTCCTTCCGGTTCACTAGATAAATATGAGGATTCCTTCGGGATTCACTGGTTTGATTTGCATGTGTTTCCACAGATTCACTAGACTGATTTGCATGTGTTCCTACGAATTCACTAAGTTGATACATGTGTGTTCCTTCAGGTTCACTGAGATGTGTGTTCCTACGAGACTCACTGGATTGATTTGCATGTGTTTCTACATATTTACTAGGTTGATTTGCATGTTTCCCTACCGATTCACTAGGTTGTTATACATGTGTTCCTACGAGATCACTAGACTATGTCACACAGGATATATGTTTAATAGGAAGTTAATAGTTCACCTAGCCGACCCCAATAGTGGGTTTCTTACTGGATATTTTTATATACTCACACTTTCCATGTTGTATTTTTCCGGCAAAGGTAAGAGGAAGTTGGCGAAAGACAGGAAGGACTCGTGACCATCCCATTGGGGACTAGTTTGACAAATATTTCCACTGTATTTTTGTTACGTTATGATGATTTCAGTATTAGATGAATGATGGTTAGATAGTCCTTATGTTAAAATTATGAGTTTTTATTTAAGTAACAACCTCCGTTTTAGGTTGAAACTTTGAGACATTACATTATCCCTTTACTTTCATTATAGATTAATGTCATGTATTTAAAATTTATACTTAATGAAACATATATATATATATATATATATATTATTTAAATATTTATATTTTATCCCACAATTAAACACATTTGATATTCATGGAAAATTAACTTAGAATCGATATAAGTCTATCAGATACACGTTATTTGGTAAAATGTGACAAATATTTTCTATTTAAAATGAATACGAAAATATCGCATTCAAACTAAAATTTCACTTTAAATATTTTCATTATTTTAAAAAAAATCACTAATTCCATCTGAAAGGAACCTATCTATAGGGATAATCAGGTATGTAGCACTAATTTTAGTGCCATTTTGATAAATGACAAACCTGAAAATTGTTTTGATTTTTAGCAAAATCCATGTAGGTCACGTGTATCACACTTTTTGAAGTACCAAAATACCCTCGTTGTAACTACAGTGTAATTATTTCGAA
>JBBPDJ010027852.1:0-19095 GCA_037974625.1 Cucumis cinereus | reverse complement strand
CAAAATCTAACATTTACTACATAATCAAAATACACCATAATTAAAAACTAAAGTCAATGCCGTGAAGGGTAATAATGAAATAATAAAATTCCAGAAATTCGGTTATAGCAGTTTTTGCTATTTTTCTAATTTTTTTTATTTTGCCATTTTTCCAACCACCCCCCCCCCCGTTTTTTGCCATATATCCGAATTTCTCTAATATTATTTATTTATTAATAATAAATTAATATTATTATTTATTTTAGGGTTGCATATCCGTGAAAGTTAATAAAAAAAATTCCAACCCTTTCTTTCTTCTCCGTGAAACTGCCGTACACCTCCTTTGTATTTCTTTTCGCCGGTTTCCGACATTTGCTCCGTCCAATCGTTTGCTTCCCCATTCACCGATGTCGTTTAATATCCCGGATTTGATTTATCCACTGTCGCTCACGGTCGCCGCCATTAGTTATATGGGTAAACTTTATTGGTTTTATTTTGGATTTTTGGATACCAAAAAAGTTAAATTGAGAGTTAATTTGGAAATTAATCTTGATTTTGAAGGTCCAATTGAAGTTTTTGGTTGTGATTAATTCGTAGAGTTTGCTCTACGAGTTGGAGTGGAATCTCGTCAAAGATTGGTAAGTTTGGTGTGGAACCAAATTGAAAGTTTATGGTTATTTAATTAATAATTTTATAGAAAGATTGTTAATTTAATCATTATGTGTTGGTTGAATTCAAAGCTTTTATGGATTTAATTCGTAGGAGTTTTCCAAACGAATTGAATTGGAGTTTTCGACGACCAATTGGTAAGTTTAAGAACAGATATTGAAGGATTAAAGTTAAAATTAATTAATAATTTTATGGAAACTTATTAATTAAATGTTTTATGTATAGGATTAATTTGATGAAGAAACTCAAAGAAAAGAATATTCGACACATTGAGGTAATGGACTTACTACTGGTTCCTCCATAAGGATATTTACGTGACGGTAAAATTATTTATGTGACCTTTGAGTTGTTTGATGTGATGATATGTTGTATTGACTGATTAGGTAACAGGTTTAAGTTATTTAAATTAATAATTTTTATGGAAAATCATTAATTAAAATTAGATGTGTAACCAAATTGAAAGTTTATGGTTATTTATTTAATAATTTTATAGAAAGATTGTTAATTTAATCATTATGTGTAGGTTGAATTCAAAGCTTTTATGGATTTAATTCGTAGGAGTTTTCCAAACGAATTGAATTGGAGTTTTCGACGACCAATTGGTAAGTTTAAGAACAGATATTGAAGAATTAAAGTTAAAATTAATTAAAAATTTTATGGAAACTTATTAATTAAATGTTTTATGTATAGGATTAATTTGATGAAGAAACTCAAAGAAAAGAATATTCGACACATTGAGGTAATGGACTTACTACTGGTTCCTCCATAAGGATATTTACGTGACGGTAAAATTATTTATGTGACCTTTGAGTTGTTTGATGTGATGATATGTTGTATTGACTGATTAGGTAACAGGTTTAAGTTATTTAAATTAATAATTTTTATGGAAAATTATTAATTAAAATTAGATGTGTAAGGAATACTTCTACTGACTTCACGCCTTTGGGGAATAGGATGTAGAAGATTGTTGGTATGCTTACTTTGTGGCGTTAACTTCGGGTTCTTGTATATGTTCTGTATGGATTATGCATGACATGTCGTTTTATTGATCTGTGTTATCTGTTGCATGAGGATTAAACCGTTGTTGTGATCACTATGTTTATTGAGTTTGATTATTGGATATGGTGTCTGTTAACTTTACCTAATAACTTTATGTACTTGGTGGTGGAACGGTGTAGCAAACCTGTGTGGTGTATTGCTGTGACAGGGCTAGTTAACAAGCTTGTGTGGCGTATTGTTCTGGCAGGATCGATTAACAAGCATGTGTAGCGTATTGTTCCGACAGGGTCTGATAGCAAGCCTGTGTGGCGTATCGCTCTAACAGGACCAGTTAACAAGCTTGTAGTGCATATTGTTCTGGCTGGGTCGGCTAACAAGCCTGTGTGGCGTATTGTTCTGACATGACTGTTCCTACTAAACCAATTGACTGTGTGTCGTAGAGTACAAATTATTAGAGAGAGTTAATGGTCACCTAGTGAACTCGAGGATATGCATATGTTGGACTGTCTGTTTATTGTTTGCGTTGTAAACGGGTTATTAAGTATCAATGCATAACTCGTATGTCAAGCTTAACGGTGTGGTACGCTGACATGCATGTTTGGTTAGGTGATGAATTGCTTGATACTGAATTATGTGGTGAGTTAATTAAAAGGTTTAGTTAACTACTGGTGATGGTTATGGGTTGAGTTAACTGAATGGACTAACTCCCAAATTAGCTGTTGGTGATGGGTAATCTATTTGAGATGAACTGAATGACTATGTGATGATCTGTTAGGACAGATTGCTATGGAAAAATGGGGTTGTGTGGTGTTATGTCTTTTTGGTTTACTAATGAAAAGCAGTAAAACATGATAAATGTGTGGGGCGTTTGTTGTTCTCATTTCTGAATTAAACTTCATATGTGTGTTTATGAATGTTTGGACTAAATTACATGTTTTGGGACTATGGTAGCTGTTAACTTTATCTATTAACCATGTTGTACTCGGTATGTAGGACGATAGCTGTTTTTGCATGTGATCTTACAGGTTTGCTAGGACAACTCTGGCATTGGGTTGTATGGGCTTTCCAAACAAACCATTTAACTGTGTGACGTAAAGTACAGTTTCATACGAAGTTAACAGTTAACCTAGTGGGTCCAGTAGTGGGTTCCTTACTGAGTATATTTTTATACTCACCTTTTTCATGTTTATTTTTCAAGTAAGTATGAGGAAACCGGCGACGAACAGAAGGACCAGTGACCATGTGTTTGGGAATTTTATTGACAAATATTTTGCTGCAGTCTCTGTGTTGTTGTTGTTGTTATTGACAAATGTTTCCGCTATATTTTTGTTAAGATTATGAGTTCTTATTTAAGTAACGACCTCAGGTTAAGGTTGAAATTTTGAAGCGTTACAATAATACCGAATCTTACTACTACTACTATAAAGATCGATCCGCATGAAAGAGTGCTTAGTTTTTGTTAAGTCAGTTCTCTAGTTATCAGTAGATAAATGGGGGGATTTGTGATGGATAGAGTGATAAAGTGCAAGCGAAAAATAAAGTGCAATGAGTAAATGCAACCTAGGATAGAAGAGATTTAGTTTTGGAGAGCAAGTGGAATTTCTGTGCAATTTCAATCATCCATTTTAGTCAATTGGACATGGAATTGATTCATGCGTGCACACCGACTTGCTTGACACGACCTAGCTAGCGTCTATAAAGACTGACAACTACCTAAGAACAAACCAAGAAAGTGTCCTAACTATTAGTTATGGCAATTAAGCAAAGCCCAACTAAACTGCACATCGTAAGTCTTGTTGAGTTCGAATAAAACTCTTGACATGTGCATTAAGCCTTAGGATTCTATTGTGTGATTAACTAGTGGATTTCCCTAACCTAATCAATAAAATTCCATGAACTATGTTAATAAACATGCATAACCAAAACCTTAGAAAAGCTATAAGCCATAACATATGAGTTCTAACATTTGCTACTTGGTTGATTTCCAGCGTTGATGACTACAAGGATGTGCGAGCTAAAAATCAAATAGCAGAGACATACATTCAAGAGGAGGTGTACCAATCCATTCAAGAAGATATATCTAATTATGCATGTGTTCAAGAAAGATACAAGTCCATAAACATACATACATTAGATAGAAAATTTAAAAAAACTACAAGGTCTTGCTCCCAAAAACTAAATATAAAAGTTACCTCATCATTTCATAGTCAGGAGGAAGAGGAACTCCAATCCATAAAATAAAAACCAAAATAAAACTAAAATCTAATCCTGTGATGATAGAAAAGATGATGAAGAAGAAAAAATTTAGCTACACTCCTCGACCTTCCTCAATCCCACATCCTTAAACCTTAAAAGAAAGAAGATAGTATTTATAAAATAAGATAGAGCGCAAATGCGCTTTGGTCATATTGCCATAGCGCAGCTGCACGCAAGACTACGCGCTTCACCATTTGTTCTTAAGTCAATGTCCATAGCACCACTACGCTCTCATCTTTGATGCTCTCAGCCTTTGAGTGTCGAGCACAGCTCATAGCAAAGACAGCTGCGTTTAGTCAAAAAACAATTTGTGTTCTTTGATCCTCTTGAAGCTTTATGCTTGATTTGATTCCTGATAACTCTAAATCAATCCCAAACGACAGGAAAGTCTTCGATAAGCATGATTTACTTGATAATCTTACAAAATATGCAATTAATCACATGATACTCCACAAGCAAAGTAGATTAAGGAAATAAACATAGCTCTTTATGAGAGCTATCAGAGAGACATATTTGTGAACACCCTTATAAAATTTATTGTTTTTAGGAAGAATTGCACAAACTACTCTTAAAATTACACTTTCGACGTAGGTGGAAAAGGAATTACGTATATTAACTTTATCTTCTTAAAAACTCACACTACTATAAAGATAGGCTTTCTTGACATTTGGTATTTTTCATTCTTGACGGTTTTTGGCCAAAACGTCGAGAAAATGGTGGTTTTAAAGAAAACCCGTCAAAATTTTTGATGAAAAAGCAGGGTGGGAGAATTTTTGGAAAAACTTCACACTTCCACATTTTTTTTATGATTTAAAACCGTCAAGTGATATATCGATAATCTTGAAAGTTTAAAAACATCAATAATAGTAATGATAATATCAAATCTAATTTTAGAAATTACTTGACGATTTTGAACCGTTAAGAAATTTTCCCTCTTTCATTTTTAGTTTCCCCCCACATTTTTAATGAAAAATAAAAGAGAAAAGAAAAAAATCCAAAGCCACCCACGAAACCCCTTATTCTCCTCCCATCTCACTACGACACTGTCTTTTTTTTGCCTGACCCACGACCACCCACGATGAAGTACGACGAACTACGCAACAACACTCTCCCTAGAACGACATTCAATAGCGTTCCACGACCACCCACGAGGGACTACGATACCAACAGTGAAGCTTCTTCGTTACCGTCCAATTTTTGTCGTCGAAGAGCACACGACCATATGAGTATGATGTTCCTAGCAAACCCTTCGTTGTCGTCAAAGACCACGACAGACCACTGTGGGCCTTATTCGTTGTTGTTACCTTTCGCGTTTTCGTATATTTTTTCTTCTTATTGGTACATTTTTCGTGCTTTTTGTCTTTTCTTTTCTACTGAATAATTCCTTTTCTAACTAGTTTAAGGTCCTCTAAATTTGTCCATAATGATTGGGCGCTCTTAATTGTAAATTCAGAATAATTTTGGAATTATTGGGACATTTAAGGACCCAAGTTTTTTTTGGTGTTGTAGCTCTATTTAACCGATTTTGAATTAACTTTGGGTGATGTTATTTAGTTTAAAATTCTCGACAACTTTTTGTTTGAAATTCGAAATTGATTCCTAATGTTAGAACTATGGTTTAAGGTTTATTCATTATGCACTTTTAGATTGCTATTAGAACTCCAAACTAAGTTCTAACCGGTACCTTGTTTTCATAGTTAAGGAGTTTTTCAATTAAATTTAGAAGAGCTTTAAAAAACTTAGGTTATCCTGCTACTGTGATGTGGTTGAGTACACTTGGATGCTCACTGTGTTGATTTTATAATATCTAACTTGCTAAAATGCTATTATGTGATTCTGGTCTGTGAATATAAGTATGTTTCTGGAGACCTTTAAACATATATATGTTTAATGATCAAAGCATAATATTGTTTATGTAATTTTGGGCATAAAAATGTTTTAGAATAGCATCACTGACCTTGGGTTGTTTTGTTAGAGTTTGTGCTATGAGTTACAAAGGAAAGTATTAGGATTATTAAGAATGTTGATGGGATTTAAAGTTTAAAGTTTATTTAGGGCAGTAAAGTCATGAATGTTCTTAAGTGTTAATTGTCATTGTGTTTGCATTCCCTTTGGTTTTTTGTAGTTTATGAATGACTTAAAAGTTTTTTTAGGGTAGTAAAGTCATGAATGTTCCTAAGTATTTGTTTTTTTTTTCTTCTTGCATTCCATTTGAATTTTTGTGGTTTAGGAATACCTTTAAAGTTTGTTTAGGGTAGTGAATGCATGAAAATGGTTGGGTGTTAGTTTATTATGTGCTTTGACTTTGGAATAAAGATAGTGTGTATATTGGTGTGTGGGGGAATATTCTCTTGTGTTTGTACTATGTTTTGAATTTTTGCTTATTTATTGCCAAAACAAAGCAATTGCAATCTTTCAGTCACAAAAGAACATTCAGGAAAGTTAGAAACAAACTTCTTGGCGCACAGTAAAGGCAAGTATAAACATTTGTTGGGTTTTATGGCCTGAAACTCGTAGATAGTAAATGTAATACATTGGTCGTTATTAATAAGAGTTATTATCCCAATCTCAATAAAGAGTTATTGATTATTAGTTTTGTCTTATTAACCCAAATTCTATAAACTAACATCCTAAGCTGATTTATGAGTCTTGAACTGTATGTGGAGACATACAGGGATCAATGTTCGAGGTACAACGTAAAAAATCTATATTATAAGGATAAGGCTAGGTACCTTACCTGGTAACACTATGGATACAGTCCACTTTGTATTTGATACAAACACAATGATCCAACGTGTACGTGTAGGTGACACACGAGTGGAGGTATCCTATGCAATGAGTTTGCATAAGACTGGACCACAAAATAGTAACCACTAGATATAACTTTGTTTACTATTTAGGTTTCTATTTCAATAAGATGACCTAGGCAACTTAGTCTTAATCCTAAATGTATTATGAACTTCTATTCACGAGGGATTGTTCTTTGATTTGTACGGGTGAGAGTGACCAGATTACCGACTCAATAAAACCTATCATTTTGGGGACAAGATCGAGTGGAGAGCTGAAAACATAATCAACAATATGAAATTTTGTCCTTCCCGACTTTAGAGTAAGTAGATGAGTGTTCCCTTAAATAGTGTCTCCGAAACTTGAACAAAGGGCCCTCCCTCTCTGTGGCAAGAGAGAGATTTTTGTTCATTGGTTAGACCATAGACAAGTTGTTCATTAGAGGAGCACTAGTATTAAGGACTAAGAAGTAACCCAACGGTAAAACGATAATTTGACACAACTGTTGTTAAGAACACTTGTGAAGAACTAACTTGTTGTTATTGGTCTATATCTGTGGACACAGAAATATATCTACATTGAGAATAGTTCAGTTGTGAATCTTTAGTGTAGTGTACATACAATTAACAAATATTGATTAATGTGGTTAATGAGTTTAGCCAATTAATCTCATTTCATTGTAGCTTTTTGATCTGTAGGTCTATGAGATCCCTTTCCTAGCTCGTAAAAGGTAATGAAGTTAATATATCTAGGATATAATTTGAAATGTTCAAATTGATGTAGGAAATGGTGATACATTATAATATAAAGTTTATATCTTAATTAAATTTTATAATATAATTTTGGATGTGATTTAAAATTAGGTTATGAGAAATTAAAATATTTGAATAAGTTCAAGTATTATTTTAATATGAATTAGATTCATATTAAAACTATAAATTAAATACGTATATGATACCCATTAAACTGTAAGTTATGAGAGAATATTATATTTGAACATGGTTCAAATAAAAATTAAATTAAATATGAGATATTTAATTTAGTAATTAATAATTGCAAAATTTAATAGTTTAGTTTAATTAAATTTGATTTAATTAAATTAACAACTAAAGGTTATGAGAGAAATTCATGGAATATTAATTAAATGTGATTTAATTAATTATTATTTTAATTTTAATTTGATAACTATGGAAAATGTGAGATTAACCTACATAATCTCTAAGTTCTCTCTAATCTCCTTTTCTTGTAGAACATAAGGTTATAAATAGTTCTATTCGGTGCTTTGATAAACACAAAACAAAAAGAAGAGAAGAAAAAAAAAAGGTTACTCTTTTTTTCGCTCTACAATTTATCTCCAAAAAAGTTCTCAGTCCCAAAAAGGTTCCCATAAATCAAACCTCATCTACCTAGAGGATAGGGGTGTTCAAAAAGACCGACAATCCGACCAATCCAGCTTACCCAACCTAAACCGTAAGGGTTGGGTTGGGTTACATTTTTTTTTTTTTGGTTGGGTTGGGTTGAAATTTTGGAAAAAAAAAAAAAGAAAATGGGTCGAGTAACCGGTTCTTGAAATTTACGGTTGGTTTGACCCGACCCGACCCGAGATTTCATTTTTTTAAATATATATATATATATATATAATAAATCATAAAGTAAACGACTAAATGTGAACGCCACAGTCCACACACTGTCTTCTCTTCCCCGTCGCTCACTGTCTTCCCATCTACTTAATAAGTCTGCAACGACGACGCCTCTCAATGCACCTCAACGCCCGGCCTCTCAATGCACCCAACGTCCCAAGCCTCTAAACATCTCGCGCCTCTCACGCAGGCAAACGACGCCCCGCAAGAATTAAGGTGACTTTTTGTTTTTTGTTTTTTTGGTTTTTTTTATTTTTGAAAATTATTTAGGACGATTTATATATGTTTAGAGTTTGATTTGCTAAACTGATATGAGTAGTTTATATAGCATAAATCCCCTTCTCTGACAGACCCCTTATGTTTTTTATGGTGTTGTTAGAATCTACCACCGATCCATTTATGTTTATGGGATTTTACTTGAATTCCCTAAGCATTTAGTTTGTCGGTCTGATTCTTTTTTAGGGCAGTTTATATAGGTTTAGTTTTTGATTTCTTAAACTGATATGTGGAGGATATAGAGAGAATTTCTGCAAAAGAATTGGAAATTTTGACTTAATCAATACTTAACAATATAGAGAAAAATGGATAACCAAATGCTTAATTACCATAATAATTTTATTTGGTTGTTGCTACTTTTGAGCTTTGGTATTGATAGATTTATTGTAAAATTTTGAAGATTTGATTATTAATTTTGGAGCTCATCATCTCTACAAGATTCTTCTATGTTGATGCTAAAATATTTGAAGTGAAACAAAAAGTAAAGTATATCTTATAGACGACTTATTCGTTATTATCATATCAATATAATGTAAAGTTATTATCATATTCACAGTGTCTTAAGAATATTTGATATTCTCCAAAACTCGTCACCACGGACACAGAGTCGGATACAGCGAAATCACCCTTATACAACTTTACGGTGAGTTAAATATTATAATTGTTAACTGTTGGTTGATGTGTAAATTGTGGTATGTTTAATGATTTGTTGAATTTTGAGTTGTAAATTGTGTCATTTGCTGATTTTCATTCAAAATTTAGGTGTTTATTAGTTTTCTTTATTTTAGAGATGGATAGCAGTAGTGGGAATGTGAATGCTACTGGTAAAAATGAAATTCCTCCTTCGCTAAATCTAAGTGAAACTTCGAAACATATACCACATCTACATCCCAAGTCCAAAAGAAAAAGACCTAATAAACTTACTTCTTCTGTGTGAAATCATTTCACAAAAATGGAAGTGAGTGTTGACGATGGAGCTAGGTACAAGTGTAACAATTGTAGTAAGAATTACGCATGCGACAGTAATAGTTGTGGAACTAGCGCTTTGTGGAAGCATTTAAGAAATCAATGTAAAAGTACCCATACATATAAGAAAAAGGACAAACCATTTTAACTATAGTACCCAAACCTACAAATGATGGAAAAGGAACCGGGGCTAGTAATTTTGTGACTACTTTGTTTAGCTAACAAGAATTTAGACTAGCATGTGCTAAGATGATAGTTATGAATGAGTTGTCGTTCAGATTCGTTGAGACTGAGGGTTTTAGACACTTTTGTAGTATTGTTTGTTCTAGGTTTGATGTTTCATCAAGAGTAACAATTGCTAGGGATATATATCAACTATATCTTGAAGAAAAGAAAAAATTTAAATCATCTCTAGTTAAAAGCTCTAAAAAATTTTGTCTTACTACAGACACTTGAACTTCGCTACAAAATGTAAACTATATGGTAATCACGACACATTTTATTGATTCTGAATGGGTTTTACATAAGAAGATTTTGAGTTTTTGTCAAGTTGCTAATCATAAAGGGGAGACTATTGGGAAGGCGATTGAAATTTGTTTATTATAGTAGGGGATTGACAAATTTTTACCATCACGGTTGATAATACAAGTTCCAACGATGTGGCTATTTCTTATCTTAAGAGAAGACACAAAAGTTAGAAATCTTTTGTTTTAGATGGAAAACTATTACATATGAGGTGTTGTGCTCATATAATTAATCTTATTGTAAATGATGGGCTGAAAGATATGCATGATTCGATTGCTAGTGTTCGTAATGTTGTGAGATATGTATGATCATCACCTAAAAGAATGGAAAATTTTAAAGTGTGTGTGAATTAAGAAAAAATCCAATGTAAAGCTCTTGTTTGTTTAGATGTGGCAACTAGGTGGAATTCCACATATTTAATGCTTGAACATTCAATTAAATTTGAGAAAGCTTTCAGAATTTTAAAGGAAGAGAAAGAGTACTCAGATTTTGTTGAGTATTTCGAGGAAGATGATCGTGGAAATAAAAGATTGGGGCCCCCAAGTGCATCTGATTGGTTGACTGTAAGTATGTTTATTAAATTTTTGAAAGGGTTCTATGCAACCACTACAAAGATAAGTGGATCCTCGTATGTGACTTCTAATGTTGGATATAAGGAGATTAATAAAATTCAATTTGCTTTGAACAAATGGAGCAACAACACCAACTCTGTTCTGAGTATGATGGCTAAGAATGTGAGAATGAAGTTAGAAAAGTATTGGGGTTCGCTTAAGAAAATGACTAAGTTGATGTTTGTGGCTATGGTGATAGATCATCGGTACAAGTTAAAGTACTTGAATTATTGTCTATCCAATGTTTATGAAAGTGATGTCGTTAAGGATACAGTTGAGAGCATGAAGATATATTTGTATCGTCTGTATGACTTTTACAAATCACAACATAATCAATCAACTCGAGGTAGTCATAGCACCGTTGATCTTGATTCTCAACAATAAAACATTGTTACTTCAAATGATTTGGTTGTGTGAATGATGAAGTAGTTAGTTTATCCATGGATAAATTTTGTGCTTTGAGGGAAGAAGAAAGTACAATGGAAGTGGAGAATGATTTGACTTCTTATTTGTCTGACAAGTATGTCTTAGATAAAGATGAGTTTAATATTCTGTATTGGTGAAAAGTTAATGGATACAAATATTCAATTTTATCTACAATTGTTCGAGATGTTTTAGCGGTTATGATATCTACGGTGGCTTCTGAATCTGCATTTAGTACAGGAGGGAGGATTCTTGATTCTTTTCGTAGTTCTTTGTCTCCTAAAATAGTCGACACCTTGATATGTATGCAAAGTTTGATTTGGGGCGACCTGATGTTATTAGATCTTGATCCACAACTTGAAGAGTTAGAGACCTATGAGAATATTGAGACAGGTAAATGATTGCTTTCTTTATTGTACATATCTAACATGTATTATGCTAAATAATATTTATATTTAGTTTTGTTGATTTGTGTTGTAGGGAACCTATCATCTTCTATTGTATTGGACTAATGGATTGGATTTTGAGAAAGAGCATATTGATTATTGAGTGTGAGTTTTTCTAGGATAACGTAATATCTTATTACTTACTTTATATGCAATTCTTATGTGTTTGTATTTGTTTTATGAGGGAACTTGTCATGGCGTACCACTTTGAAAGCTAAGTTTGGAATGTTTTAGAATACCTTTTAATGAACTTTGAACTTGTGTTTTCTAATAGAATGCTTTGTACTTTTTTATTCTATATCTTTGTGGACTTTTTTATCCTAATAGAATACCTTTTATTGAAATTTGAACTTTTTATTCCTATTTTGTTTAATAGAAATAAACAGTGTTATCAATTACCTTAGATAGCTTTCATGACATATTCAACTTTTTTTATTATTAGTACCATTGTTACTGCACTATTTTTCTTGTTTTATTGGTAAGTTCCTTCTCTTCCATATGTAGTCAAAGGGCTTGGAGTGAGATGTTGTCTTCATAATTAAGGTAATTGCTATCTAAAAGGGCATTAGTTTAGTGTTTTCTAATAGTATAAATTATGGATTGTAGTGTTTATTTGAAAGCTATCAAAGAGATGGAATGTAATGTTTTCTAATAGTATAAATTATGGATTGAAAACAATATACAACCTGCCAACCCAACCCTAAACCCTAAGGGTTGAGTTGGGTTGGGTTGACCATTGCATATTGAATCGATAGGGTTCAATTTTTGCCAACCCGGTGACTTTGAGTTGGTCCATAATTTTCCTCAAACCCGATCCAATCCGACTCATGTACACCCTACTAGAGGATAGGAAAAGTTCCAAGTGGTGGTGGCCTCACATTTGGTGATTTGTAGATTTAGAGTCGACAACAAAAGTAAGTTTCAGTTTCTTTTTTATAATTTTATTTATTTTAATGTTAAAGCATGCTTAGCTATTTATTATTTTACAGTAAATTGTTTATGTAATTTTTGTCAATGTATTTGGTATTTTTACTTTCCCAATTAAATTTGAGTAATGGATCTGTTAAATCTTCCGCTGCACAAGGGCTCTCATCCCTTCAACATTGAAAATTGTGACTTGAGGAAGCATTGTCATCTCGGACTCAGTAAGTTATCAAATTTTTTTTAAAAAATGTTGAAAATATAGGTGAAAATAGCTTTCATTTTAATATTATATTTCATTGGTATTTAGATTGACACACGGAGATCATACTCACAGATAGAGTTGGACGAGGTGCGAGTTGAGTTAGCTGATTTTTTGGGTTCGTACATTTGATGGTCTTTTATTTGTTGCTTTCATTACACATTTTTGTCAATTTAACAGTAAATTTTGTTCATATTTTGAAACTGTTCATATTGGGGGTGGGGGTTAGGGGTTGTGGTTGTACAGTTTGGAGGTAGGGGAGGAGAGTTCGTCATTGTAAATATTGGAAGTAGTACAATATATTGTTGGTTTTTGTCCATAGTGAAAATTTTAGACTTGTGGTTGGGTTAGGAAGATTAGATCTATGATACTTTTGACTACATTTATGTATTTGTTGACTTCCACATTGTCGCTCACTTTGGTTATATGTAATGATATATATTCTTTTTGTAAATCTTAAAGTATGGGGTTGTAAGCAATTGTATATGTTCAAAGTTTTGGAATTTATTGATGAATATCATGCATATTTATGTGATTGTTGGACCATAGTACAGGTACTACAGAACCAATACAGGGAACAAAAATATAATCAAATTATAGGGAAATATACAAATTGCAATTTAAAAAAAATTCAAAACAGGCTTGATGAATTTAAACTGACATAAATAAGTGCATTCTTGATGCTTTGTAAATGTCAAAATTTTCTTAATGGTTTTAAAATGTCATAAAATATCAACTCTTGACGGTTTTTACGTGTCAAGTAAAAATGAAACATCACATTCTTGACATTTTTTACCTGTCGTCAACATAAACTAACTTGACAGTTTTTAACTTTCATGAATTATATTCTTGACGTTTTTTTGCTGTCAACAATCATTTTTCTTGACGGTTTTTACTCATCATTTTTTACGGTTTTTAACAGTCATAAATATTAATATTCTTGACAATTTGAAAGCACCTAGAAACAAAAATAATCGTAACAATAAACCAACAAGATTTTCTAAATAAAAAAAAAAAAAAGTATTTTACAGAATTAACATTTAAAAAAAACATCACTTTGTCTAAAACTTGTATTGTAGGGACATCTTGAAAGACAAACCAAGAGATAGAGTGATATGCAAACACAACTCGGATAGAAATAACCACAACACATTTAAGCAGATGTTGGCAACACCAAACCTCTAACACAAAAATTATAATTCATGTACTGACAATCACTTAATTTATAATTTAACCTTTTACCTTGTTTATAGAGTGTTGGTAGACGTGAAAAAAACTCATTTAATAATTACAATCAACAAATTTCATATTAGCCTTAAAAGAACAAATTTCATATTATATAATCTTATAATTTAACTGAAAACTTTTGGATGAATTTGAAGCATAATCATTACAAGTAGAAAAAAGAAAAATAAAACAAAAAATCATTGGAAAATGTAAGATATTTTACCATAATTTATGATATATAACCAAACCCAGAAGCATTGGCAGAGGATTTTTAATGCATTACGGCGAGATACCCTTTTTTGTATAGTAACCACTAACTTTTGTTGGGATGTCACTTTATTCGTAAGTGGATAGGTATTAAGGAATTGATTAAATGATATGTTAATACTTTTTCCATCTCATCTATATCATTTAGAACGTTTTGAGAATGGACTACCCAAAACATAATAATAATAATAATTATTATTATTATTATAATTAAAATTATTATATATAGAAAAGAAGTAAAAAGAGGTAAGAAAATAAAATTAGGGATTTAGGGTGTATGAGGAAAGCAGTGGGGCCGATGGTTCTAGAAGGAGATGGGGCCCCACACACATTTTAAAAGACTTGGAGTAGAATGCATTCATTCCAACAAATGCAGATTTGGATGGGTTTGTTTCTAGAACCCTTTACAACTCACATGTTTCACGTCCACACCCACTCTCCACCCTCCACTTCATTTTCCAATTTTTAATCTTTTTTACTTTTTATTTGTTATAAAATAAGAGTAAAATTAGAACCATAACAATAAGAAAGAATGCGAGGAAAAAGTATATAACCATCTTATTCAATCGTGCAATTTTTTTTTCCAAAGACATATCACGTTCGATTAGTGCGTAGGTTGAACAATGGATAACTCGTGCAATTTTATTGTCATGTTAATAAATGAATAATTAGCAACATGTGTAGGTTGAACATGATTCTTAGGTTATCAATAAAAGAGTTTGATAAATGTGAAATTTTAGTCAATCTAAAATAACTAAGGCTTCGCCATAAATCTGTAATTAGGAATTCTAAGCCTCTAAATTTAATACATTTAAACTTATGTAAATTTGATGGTGTCTTGATTCGCAACAGTAAAAGATATTTTATAACTTTTATTGATGATTGTTCCGATTTCACTTTTATTTATCTACTGAAAAATAAAAGTGGTGTTTTTTACATGTCTAAATTATTCGTAACTGAAATAGAAAATCATTTAATCAAAAAAACTAAAAGCCTTCGTAGTGATAGGGGAACTGAATATGATTCAGTTGTCTTTAGCAACTTCTATAACACACATGAAATAATCCATGAAAAAAACAACACCTTATTCTCCTTAAATGAACGGTAAAGTTGAAAGAAAAAATAGAACTATATCTAAATTAGTAGTTGCTATTTCACTTGATTCAGAAGCTGCACCATATTGGTGGGGTGAAATTATTCAAAATGTATGTTATGTTCTTAATAGAATTCCAAAGTCCAAGAATACAACTTCACTTGCGAAGTCTTTAAGAATAAGAAACCAAATTTGTCATACTTCAGAACTTGGGGGTGTCTAGCCTTTGTTAGAACATCAAAGCTTGCTAGTAGAGCCTATGAGTGTGACCTTATCAGATATGCAATCAGTAGTAAAACCTATAGGTTCTATGACTTAGTAAATCAAGTGATTATAGAATCAAATGATGTTGTTTTCTTTTAGGATAGATTTCCTTTTAAATCAAGAAATAGTGGGGGCTTGAGCTCTGAAAGTCTAATTAGTGGAGGCTTGAGTTCTAGTAGTCTACCTTTAGTTAGAACTCAAAATTCAAATGAGGAACTAGATCGTAAGCCTAGAATAAGGAAGAGAATTCGAACCCTTAAAGACTTTGGAGATGACTTCGAAAACCTACAATATAGAATAAGATCCTAAAGATCTAACAGAAGTTTTATCCTCAGTAGATGTCAACTTATGGCAAGAAGCTATTAACAATGAAATGGATTCTCTTGAGTCAAATAGAACTTGACATTTAGTAGTCCTACCCCTGGCTGCAAAGCCATAGGATGCAAATGGGTTCTAAGGAAGAAACTCAAATCTGATGGAATAGTAGACAAGTACAAGGTCAAACTTGCAGCTAAAGATTTTAGACAAAGAGAAAACATAGATTTCTTTGATATCTTCTTCCCAATGACTAGAATCACCTCAATTAGAGTAATAATAGGCATTGAGATCCGTTAAGTTCGTTTACGTCCGACGTTACGACCGTTTACGTCTGTTGAATCGTTACGACTGTTACATTTGACCGTTATGTATCTCAAAGCCTATATGTACCCTCCTTCTCTTCTCATTTCTACACATTTGAAGTTCACATCTTCTAAAAATTCTCTCAACAAGTTTTTCTTCTATTTTAGTTTTTCGAAAAAAAAGTCTTCCAAAAGTGTGTGTGTTATTGATTCTGATGCAGCTCCGATCGAGTTTCAAACTGTTTTATCCTGGAGATGGCGTGACAATTCATAACAGTTTTCACTCTAAGTAGAGTTGTGAAATGTCTTAAAGAGAACGTGATCTGTGACTCAGCCATTTTATCTAACAAGATTTTGTTTTGAAGTTAGATTTTCATATTTGACTTTAAACTCGAATAACTTAAAATTCATTACTCGAATTAAAAATCGTGCTTCTACAAACTTGTTTCAAATTCTCTTAACTTGCTTACCTAAAACATTCAGCTTCAAACTCTTTGTGAATCTTCAGATTCCTCTATTTCTTTCGACCTTGCTTGGTTTCCTCTAAAAATTTAACAATCTGAACAATCTTCAAGTTTTCTTCATCTTCTTTACGGTTCTTGATCGAGCGAATTTTCTTGCCCAAATTATGATCAAATAATGTTACTGAAACACACACCAAGAACTAGTCTTAGTTGCAAGTTCGAGTTGAGCATAGAGAGCACGTGAATTTCTCAAGCAAAGGTATAAAAACTCGAGGTAACCGATATGAGGGTTGTAGTTGATTTCAATTGTTAAGAGAATAAATTGTAAGGAAAATAAAGTAAAAATGTAAATCAATTCGAGAAAACTTAGCTTGGGTTTTGTAGGACTCTCTAAACATTTCATTTGATCATTGAATTCTTGTTACCAAATCTAACAATTGGTACTCCAATTGGTACTCCTAACCAATTTGATTAGAAAACCTAATTAAATTGTCTTAGGCATCAAATTATTGCGAGTTAAACTGATAAAAAGCATACAAAAGTCAATTCACACTAGTTGCATAACGAACAAGGGCTAAGTTAGGTTGAATGTCTAATTTTCATGCGCCTAATTAGACAATCTTCAAGTTCAATCCTAAGCTGATTAGAGCAATACAATATCTAATTGATTTCACAAGCTAACCTAGATTATTGCTTCTAATTGAATTGCATACAACTTACAAAGAAAATCGCACATAATCATAAGCATTCATCATAAACTCAACATGCGTCCAACGATATGAACATAATCATTAACAACAGAACTAGAACTATCAATAAATTAAATCTGGTTCAAATCTCACAAATGCAATGAATTAAAGGAAGATTGTTTCAAACCCAAAACTAAAGAGAGTACCTTAGTCTCTCATCCACATGTCAGATGATGAGGAGATGTTGAAGTGCATAAAACTGGAATAAATGACTCAAAATATAAAAGAAATTTGCTTGAGCGTCGCTGCGCTATGTACTTTTATGTAATGCAACTATTGCGTTACAACACCGTGCATAGCACTGTGAGGCGTCGCGACATTGCAAGACAGAGACCTACTTGGCCTATTTTCTTCATATTTTGTCCCGACTTACGCCTTATGACTTCACTTTCACCCAATCAAGTTATAATTTGACATCAACATCGCATTCTACCTTGATTTGCTCGAAGCCTAGAAAATAGAAAAATAAGAACGTAAAATCATGAAACGATCTCAAATTAAACGAGATTAGATGACACATTTTCGGTGCTATTAGTTCCTCATTTCAACAGCCCACTCTCTTAAATAGACTTAAAGAGCTTTCTTTTGACAACAAAACCACAGGTTTTGCACGAGAGAAATGGGAGAACTTCTTCCCCAAAGTTGCTCTATTTATAAGTCCCAAAACTATGTGCTAATCCCGACATTCTTACCTCAATTCCAGACCACTTACTAAATTTTTTCTTCTTAGTGTCCTACTTGTCTGCCACTTTCTTGAAAGACTACCAACTCAATGCCTAGCTCATTTCAAAAATACCTCATAGTCGCATAGCCTTCCTTGCACATACATGTGTGGCCGCCTAGCCCTCAACTCATGCTTGGCCACTTAGCCATGCTCCCAACTTACTTTGGCCCCACGACTCTTACTCATTCTCAATGCATGGTTTCCAAGCTAGGTTCACTTACTAATTTCTCGGCCATAAGGTCTTTGGACATCTCTTAACACATGCTTCAGGTTTCTTGCCTAGCTCCTGTTGCATAATTAGGGGTGGACATTAAAACCGACAAAACCGAACCGAACTTCAAAACCGAACCGAACCGAACCGAACCTATTTCAAAATCGAAAAATTCGGTTCGATTCGGTTTGAAATTTACGAAACCGATTTTATTCGGTTCGGTTGCGGTTTTTATTTCAAAAAACCGCTTTCAAACCGAACTGAACCGATTTAGTTAAAAAATTATATTTTTATTATATTACATATATATATATATATTTATTTATTTATATATATATATATATATTATATTATTTTATAAAAAATACTTCTTTAGGGTTTTTCTTTTTTTTTGTCGCAAACGCACCGCAGCACAGCATCTCCTTCTCCTCCCCGCGCTCCCCCTCTCCAAAATTCGAAGTGCCACCAGACCTCCACCGTGCCGCAAGACCGCAGACCGCCTGTCTTCTCTTGAAATCCCACCTGCCTCCCCTCTTGGTATGACACTATGACTTGTGATTTATATATAAGATTTATTTTGTTTTATGGAAATCCCACCTGCCTCCCCTCTTGGTATGACACTATTTATTGAAACTGTGGTTCCATTTTATTGTTTTATAGGTACAATTACAACACAATGAGTAATGAATCCAATGATGAAGTTGTTGAGATGCCTT
>JBBPDJ010027841.1:0-19097 GCA_037974625.1 Cucumis cinereus | reverse complement strand
ATAAAAGAATGCGAAGACCCAGAATCAAAGAGAACTAAAGCATGATGCCCCAAGATTGGGAGCGTACCTGTCACCACCGTGCCTGCCTTCTCTGCCTCTTCCCGGTTGGTGGCAAAAACTCGGCCCTGCTGCCTGTTCCCACCTCCCTGGGATGTGCTAGCTGACTGATTCCTGGTGGTTGCCAAAGAGTTATTAGGGCATCTGTCTGCTATGTGCCCTGGCTGCTTACAAGCAAAAGCAAACCTTATCCACCATCCAACATTGACACCAGTGTCTTCTCCCACACTTACGGCAGGGCTGTGCCTCCTTCCCAGCGGTACCAGTTCCTGTAAACTGCCCTCGATGGTGACCTTGTACTTCTCCGGTCCTCTGACTCTTCCACGAAACTTTTGTTGGCTTACTCTCGGCCTTTCTCTTCTGTCCAGAAAAGGATTCCTTCTCAGACGGTTTCTTTGGGACTTCCTCATCTCGATCACAGACATTAATCCATGGCGCAGGGCCTCAGGCTGCGTGGAAGTATCGAACGATCTGACAAAGCCACAGACATCCCTCCTAAGGTCTCTCACAAACCTCTCAGAACGGGCCACCTCAGTTGCGACTAACTCTGGAGCAAAGCGGGACAACATGTCCAACTGCTGATCATATTCCTCCACTAACATTTGCCCTTGTTTAAGATCTAAAAACTCCTGACACTTAGCGTCTCGATGGTTAGCAGAGAAGAACTTCTCATAGAAACACTTCTTAGACTGCTCCCAACTAATCTCGCAGGGATTGTCGCCCAGTCTTCTCTCAACAGACTTCCACCAGACAATGGCCCAATCCCTGAGCATGAACGCGACACATTGAATTTTCCAATTGTCCGGATAGTTCATATAACGAAAGATGTCCTCAATAGATGATACCATAACTCTGCTGTCGAGGGGTCTTTCAGTGACCCATCAAACGTCGCAGGATCATACCTTCGAAAATCTCTCAGGTGCTTTGCCTCTGCCAACAAACGGTCCGATAGGCCCTCAAGTACTACTGATGCAGTCTGATCTGGAACAGGTGCGGCCGGCTGAAACTGTGCCAAGACTGCCGCCACGGCCGTTGTAATAGATTGCCTCAACTGACCCGTCAGTGCAGCCAGGTTGGCTTGTGAAACAAGTGCGGTGGGGTCCACAGTTGGCTGTGCAAGTTGACCTCGACCTGCTTCTCGTCCTCCCCGTCCACCTCGTCCACCCCTTCTGGTACTCCGAGGTGGTAGCATTTTTCCTAAAACCATCACCACGTCATAAGTACGAGATCCAACCATAAACCATAAATTTCTAGTTTTACAAGCAATAAATAAGCATAACAAAAAGCTTACTCAAGAAAACGTACCTGACGAGGAGAAGTGAACCATAGTGATCGTAGGGACCAAAACCATGACTTACATCGTAAGTAGTCTACAGAACCTAAAAACTTAGGCTCTGATACCAACTGTAACGCCCCGGGTTTTCAATCTTAACCCAAGATCGTTATTTAAGTAAAAATCAATAAATCCATTTTAAAAGACGAAGCCAAAACAAAATACATACTTTAATTTAATCCAAATAAAATAATAAAAGGTTTCCAAACGTTTAATCAAACAAATAAGAAAAAGAACCTAGACGGGATCCCTAAAATAGTTTTCTAAACCAAAACCATTACAAATACAAGAAAGCCAACAAAAGTTTAATCATAAAGAAAATAAATGCCCAAAAACCGTAAGCGAAAGCAAAATAGGTCTCCTGGTCCCTCCTGATATGGTCACTGGATTCACTTGCCCCTTGCCGGTCCATTCTTTTCTTTGCATACTATAAAACATAGAAAGGAATGAGTATAAAAATACCAAGTAAGGAAAACCACTACATACTCCACTAGGTGACTGTTAACTTTCCCTAATGGCTTGTACTTTCCGAGACACAGTCTGGTGGTTGAGTATTGACAAATATGTCGAAACAGGCCTCGTACAGACCCCGTTCACGTCCATGTCACAGCAAAACGCCACACAGGCTTGCCCTTAGAACGAACGTCGGAACAGGCCTCATACAGATCACCTTCACGACCTTCAGTGACGGGTGCCACACAGGCTGGTCGACTATACGCCACACAGGCTAGTCGACGGTTGCCACACAAGCTTGTCACTGGCTAGTTAGAATCAAGGTAGCCGTACGATTTGAAATCTGACCTATCGTTTCCTACCAAGTACAAAATCATTGAGTGAGTTAACAGAAACCATATTCAATTAAATCCATTACAAGCATTATGATCATAAATAATCAAAACTCGTCTCAATCAACAGATAACACAAGTAAACAGTAAAACAAATCATGCAGAATCCAAACAGATTTATAACCCAGATGCATCAAGGCCAACCTCTAAATCAGGCACATAAAGAACCATCTTAACACCTTATACGCCAAAAGCGTAGATTCGGTAGAAGCAATTCTTACCTCAAGTTTCAGAGTTTTCCTTACTCGAACTAGCCTTCAATCGACCCTAAACATACGAACAATCTATTAATAAACCTTCTTCAAAAGAAATATTAATTCTAACCCTTCAGTAACCAAACCCAAACTCACCAACAAACCAACAGCGAGCAGTGGCAGCGGGAGACAGAAAACGACAGAACACGGCTCGACTCGGCTCGGCTCGACGACTCGGCTTGGCTTGGCCGCTCGGCTCGGCTCGAGGGAAGTAGCGGCGCACGTGGGTTGCAGGTCCGACGTGCTGTGCGGCGGAAGGCGTCTGTGCGCGGCTCAAACTAGGAGCGTGGCTCACGGATCTGAGTAGTGGTGCGAGGAGACATAACTGCAGATCTGGGCGCGCGACTCAAACAAAGTTCCTCGACTGGGCGCGCGAATTTGGCGTGCAGCGCTAGGCGACGAATGGCTTGCGGCGATGGGAGGATATGGCTCGGATGGAGAGGACGTGTTGCGAGCTACTAATGGAGATGGCGTGCGACTGCGAGCTCGACGATGGATATGGCGTGCCTGCAGCTTGGCGCACGGCTGCGACGATGGATGCGGCTGGCTACGAACGGGTTGGTGGGCGGCTGGGCTCGGCCGTCGAGATGATGACGCGACTGGGGGTGGAATCGGCTCGAGCTAGCGGCGACGTATGGCTGCGAGTAGAAGGGAGCGACGGCGGCGTGGAGTTGACGGGGGCGGCGGCAGCAACTAGGGTTTGTAATTAGGGTTTTTCTTTTGCAAGAGGAGGAAGATTGGAGAAGATGATGTTGCACGGTTTCCAATGTGCATTAAATAAAATAATAAACATTCCCTTTTACCATTTTATTTCTTTCCAAAAATAAAATCTCACATCCTCTTTCCTAATTAAAACAAATTTCCTTTTTTAATTCCCTTTCTTTTCACCAACCACAAACAAAACAACCCTCAACAATTAAAAATTAAACCCAAACTTTAAACCCAAAATAAACATTCCAAAATTACAAATTTACCAACAATTTAATAAGATAATTAATAAAAAAAATTTATCAATTACCTTAAAAAAAATTTGGGATGTTACAAAAACTCATAAAGGAAACAAAACCTTGAACAACAATGTTATAATTACATACTAAATGGACCTTGAACTCCTTATTAAGCAACTAGATTATATGTAACGAAAAAAAACTATGTGAACTCCTTGACATTTAAAGGCTCATTCATGTCCACTAAGCAATTTTATGCCCAAACACACTTTGATAGATATAATTTTATGCCCAAACACACTAAGCAAATGAATCAGTGATATTAGCTTCTACAACAAATCCATTCAATTTAAAACATCAGATTAATACAAAATTTCAACTCTTGAATCTCAAAGTTAATAATCATATCTCATGATAAGATAGTGGCCAGGAACACTTCATATTTAGCTATTGGTTCGTCTGAAAGTAATTAACAACTGCAAGTTAGTAACAATAAACTTGTAAGAATCAATGGTAAAAAATATAGATGCAATAAAATTAATCAAAAACTCATTTTCCCAGTCTTGCAAGAATTTTTAGGTTTACTATCTCTTAAATTCACCCAAGATTAAACCATAGAGAGTGAATATCAAAATGAACAACATCACATATTTTTTCTGAACTAACTTTGTTCTGGGACTAAAAGAAATAAGGCAAGTTTAAAAGCCTACGAATCTAACTTTTCGCTCAATCTATGTTGATATGTACCTCATCCTTCAAACAAGAACCTGTGAAAGACAGTCGTTGTCGTGCTTGAGGGTTTAGGGCTTTGACTGACTGACGACTCTAAAGCGACTCCAATTAGATCCTAAGGATTCGAAGGCCGATTTCATTCCAGACGTGAAAGATAGTCGTCGTCGTTTCCTTCGTGCTTGAGAAAAATATCGCAAAGCTCATCTCTGGAGAAAGGAACAGGACATCGCTTGTAGTCGATGATGCCATTGCTGAAGACGAAACTCGAAGTCATGGAATTTTTAGTTTAGCCCTAAACCATCCCTTATTTTCCCACAAGAAAATCAAAAAGAGAAAGAAAAACAAAAAAGGAAGGGTGGTGGTCGAGAAAAGAAGGTGGAGTAGGAAGGGGATAAAAGGAGGAGATGATGGTTGCGATGACTCTTTCTCCCTTGTGAACATTTTGGTGGAAGAATGGAACTGAGATGGAAATTGGAAGAAAGGAACTGATGAACGTTGTGGGTAGGGCAATTTTCACAACGAAATTGAGGAATAAAGAGGGAAGTTTTTGGGGGAAATTAATTTTGCGAAGATAATCTGGGCGCGCGCGGACGAAATAAAATTGAGAATATTAAAACGTTTTTTTCAACGCGTTAATGAAGCTATTTCTTGACGGATAAACGACACTTGACGGTTTTGAACCGTCAAGTATTGTAAAAATTTTCCAAAAAATTCTTCATTATTTTGCATTTTTTTTATTCTTGACGGTTTTTAACATTACTTGACGTTTTTATATAAAATCGTCAAGAAATGTCAAATAAAAACTGTCAAGTAAAGTCCTTTTTGTAGTAGTGAATAAAGGGAAGAAGAAAATGGAAGAAGAAGACAAGGTGTCAAGACCAAAACCAGGCGACAAGAAGAATCCAAAAGGAATATGAGTAAGAGCCAAGGAATAGGCATGCTCCAAAGAGGAAAATTGTTGAGGAAAAAGAGACGCCTAAGAAGGCCCTAGAAGAAGATCATCAATAACCAGAATCATATTAGGTTCGACTTTCATGTCATATAATTTTCACTGGTTAATTTTTCGTTCTTTTGCAGTTTAATAATGGAGGAAGATCTGAAAAATTGACAAACAATTGACCATATTAGTTATCTTTACCTTAACCCATTACTCAAAATATCCAATCAATTCAGCAAAAACAAACAATCAAATACCCTAATCAAACAAATAATTTAGTTTTTGCAACGATATTTCAGAAGTTTAGAGTAACAGCCACTGAAAGATGATCAACTACTCCTCTCCTGAATTGAGACAATTCCAACTAATTACTAATACAAGAATAACTCTTATTCCTATAGTTTTTTGTTACCGTTGTTTGGTCATGGATTTATAAACTAATCTTAATTCATTTCGTAAGTGTGATCCTACCATTCTCAGATCCCAAAGGTATTCTTCATTGGACTATCATTAGGAAAGACAATTGTTGAAGATTAACCTAAGAAACCTGATATGAAACCCTTGGGCATCGGATCTAAGACAATGTTAAACAACAAGACCCAAAGTACTCAACCCCAACAGCCCCAAAACCAATATGGAATCAACCCCTAAGAATGGCTAGATGATGGATTAGTTAGAGACTACCATCAACCCTCAATCTTTAATCCACTCCACAAGTAAGGTAGATCAATTCTCACTTCAATGCTCTAAATATTCATGTGTTCTATCACAAGAACACACAAGAACAAAATTCTATATTTTAGAATTTTCTAATATCATTCATCTAAATTCTTATTACAATTGAAATGATTGGAGACTATATAGTCTTGTAGAGATTTCAACCATTTAATATAAGTACATAAAGTCAAAATAAAACGTTAAAGTAGTCTTCAATCTTCCAACCACTATCTTTATTGCTTCACTACAAGAAAAACCAGCTACAATGACCTTTTGAACAGTGAAAATGAGAGGTGGGAAGAAAAAAACTGTTGCCTTTTTCTCAAAACCGCGTTTTTGGCGGAAAATGACGACATTTTTTGAATTTTTGAAAATTCATGACGCTTTTTTCGCGTCACGAAAAGATGACGCAAAAAATGCGTCGTCTTTTTCCATTAATTTTATTACCTTTTTCCCAAACATTAAAAAAAAACTTACGCCCAATTCTTTTCTCATCTTCTGCCTGAAACTCTTTACTTCTTTCGTCCAATCCCTCAGCCTTCCCTGTCTTAACCGTTCGGCAGGCCCACGACGTCGAAGTTCCACGCACTCCTGCACGATGCTTCAACGGTTATCGTCGCTTCAACACTTCAGTTCGTTCGCCTTTGTCTTCGTCAAGAATCACGCAAAAGCTCTGTTGCCGAAAAATATTAGAGGCCACAATCCATGCGGCCACTTTGGATTTCTTCGCTTTCTTCACAGT
The DNA here is from genome assembly GCA_037974625.1 of Cucumis cinereus. Taxonomy (NCBI): domain Eukaryota; kingdom Viridiplantae; phylum Streptophyta; class Magnoliopsida; order Cucurbitales; family Cucurbitaceae; genus Cucumis; species Cucumis cinereus. Next base: position 12,533 of record JBBPDJ010027841.1, on the reverse strand, counting down.
GCCGACACTCAATTGACCTTACCAAACTAGGTAGGTAAATCTATTAAACATTTATGTCCAAAAAGCATGTCAGAAGTGTGCCTCACATAGCTTACAATGTGTTTGATGAAATGTCTCGATGAAACATTTTGTTGCTTTTTCTTTGATTTTTATTTGTTCCAATAGAAAATCGAACCTTGAACCATATTCCATAATTTTTTGTTCGTAAACCATGGATTTGAAATATATTATGTTTATGGAATAGGATTGCACACTGTAAAAAATTGACATTTTTGTTCTAATTTGTGCCCTATATAATACTAGTTTCGATTTTCTGAACTGTATTAACGTTTTGAGAATAGGCACCCTTTGTTCCTTCCTTGGTTATGTTGAGTTATTTACAATTGAAATTTATTCTCTTCCTTTAAATTGAAGAGAATAAATTTAAAAATCCAACCTTCCTTGGTTCCTTTTGTTCCTATAGTGAGATGTACCTTACAATTTCTTTGATGAAATGCCTCAATGAAGCATTTGGTTGATTTTTCTTTGATTTTTGTTTGTTCGAATTAGGAAATCGAGGTCAAGGGAGATTCCATGACTATGGGATGGAACTTTGAGAGAAAGAAAAGAAAATATGATGTGTAAGAAGGAAATAGGATGTGTAGAGAAAAATATGTCTCAAAACATTTTCTAGTGTTTAGTTGTTATGTTTAATTATATGTGTTTAGTATTAGGTTTTATTACTTTGACAAACGTTATACTTATTTGATAAGTTTCTTTTGATAATTAAAAATAGACTTAAACAATTTTAGTGCTTTTAATTTTTTTCTCTTAGTTTTGATATGCTTACAAACTTGAGTTGATAAGTTTGTTTATGGTTTATATTGAGTTGTATTGTAATTGCATGATAGTCATAGCATAAATAAACTATATATATGTATATATAAACTTGAAACTTTAGTTTGTTGTAAAGTGTTGAATTAAGTTACATTAGTCTTTTGTCTTTGCTTTGATAAGCTTTATAAATTTGGATTGATAAGTTTTTTATAGCTTGTTGATTCGTATTGAACACATTTTGCTTCTTTTGACTAGTGTTATTAATGTACCAAAACTTCAACTGCTTGTTGCATAATGCAGTAGTTCATCTCTTATTAAACTTTATTTGGATACGTAATTTTTTTATGTTAGATTTTAATTTTGTTCCATAGGTTTTGTTTAGACAGTAGTTCAAGTTTGATGTGTAATGTTAAATTTTGATTCCCATAGAGTTAGAAAGAAAATAAGAAGATTGCATTAAATAGTTAGATAATGTTTCTAGCATATATTTGTTGTTATGCAAAGTACTATTTATATTGTTGGAAAAGGTCGATAAAAATCACTTCGTGCTTCCAATACCTTTTGTAGGAATTTTTGTTATGCAAACTACTTTTATGAATTATTTATCTAACTGGGTACCTAAGTAACATTGAAGATTGTGAGTTTTCTTTTTAGTTTGTTTTGAGATTTAAATTGTCACTTTGAGTTATACGTTTTGCACTAGTAATTGAAGTAAAATTAGATTTCTCTCTTTTTTGGCTAGGGATAGAAGAACGTCAAGGTATGTTCTCTTACATCATGTGTTCTTCCAGACATATAATGGAGTACTTTTAGTATTTTTTGTTAACTTTTGGAAGTTCATTTACTCACATTTTACTGTAGGAATTTTTTAAAGAAAGACTTTTCTGTTTTAATGAAACCGATTTAATGGTGGCCAATAGGTATGTGTTACACTTTTCATGTTATTCTACTTTAGAAATGATTGAAAATTGTGTATTTTGCGAATTGTGCAGAAGGGGTAGTTCAGATTATGACAATATTGTGATTCGGAATAAGGTAGTTCATAATATAGTTAGTGTCACGCACATACAACTTCAGGTAGTTTTACAAGTTTGTTTATGGGTGTATTTGAGGACTTGGTTTGAATGATGCTTTTGTTTGTACAGATATATGGGTGTATTTGAGACAGATAGGTATGTATTTGACTTGGTTATATCGTAAATGGCAGTTTATAGCCATGAGGAGAGGGTAGAAGAATGTCAAATTATTGTCAGTTTCTATCTAGGCCGTAAGGAATGTCTCTAATTTTACTATAAATTATTGTAAGTTTCTATGCAGACCGTACGGTACTAAATGTTTGTTGTTTTTACCTTTTATAGGTTGAACAAGAGAGAGGTCATATTGGTTCCGTTATTGAATGCTACATTCACTTCATATGAAGTATCCTTTGTTTATAGGATAATTTATAGCATATTATAGCAATTCTACCCCAGGATTGGTCATATGAACTAAAGTTATTCTGTTGCAACTTGCAGACAGAGGTATGTTAGGGGATGCTTTTCTTCACCAGTTTCCTCATGCATTTGGTATGATACATATTGGATAACATTTCTGATATGAAAACCCTAGGATTTGTAAAATTAGGAACCCAATTAGCGAACCCCTAATAACCAATTCTAAAATTAGGAACCCATTTACCAAAAAATATTCATTCAAAGAAAACCCTAAAATTTTAATTATCCAAACTCCCCTAAAATAACCTAAAGGCAAGACTTAAATAGCCTCCCAATAAAACCCTAATTCAATGGGAAAAGACTAAATTATCCCTTTATAAAAAGTTATTAAAAAAGATAAAAAGATAAAATTGAAAAAGATAAAAATTGAAAATTATTTAAAATACTTCATAATTATTAAATAAAGCCTAATTAATAATTTGACGCTTGTGTGGATCATATCATCCTCTCCTTCTTTTGAAGGATTCGTCCTCGAATCTCAATTGGTTCCATCTTGTAGCGTCAACTGATTCCAATTATAAATCTTTTGATCAATTGTTGCTGCTCAAATCTCTGCAACTGAGTTCACCTCCTCTTCAATGTGAGAATTCAATGCTAATTGTAGTTTCTTGGCTCTTGAACGTGTGATTGGTCTTGGAGGTAACACAAGGGTATCCTGGTTCATATCATCTTCTCTCTCTTTTGAAGGATTCGTCTCCGAATCAAGCTCGTTATGATCTAGTAGATACCTTCTGAGTTTGTCTACACACATGAAGGAGGATGATTTGGAGAATCTGAGAGAGAATCTTTTTCATACACGTTGACTTGTACAAACTGTATCGTGTAGTGTTGTGATTGACAGTGGAAGTTGTACAAATGTGGTGAGCTCTAGTTTAATATCACGACTAGACTTGGATACTACACCTCATCCACCACCTTACAAATTACAGTGGCTTAATGATTGTGGAGAACTCAGAGTGACTAAGCAGGTGAAGATTCCTTTTGCCATAGGAAGATACAAGGATGAAGCATTGTGTGACGTGGTACCCATGCATGCCGGTGATATACTCCTTGGAAGGCCTTGGCAATTTGATAGGAAGGTTATATATGATGGTTTTCTTAACCGTTATACTTTTACACACAACAGTAGGAAGACTGTACTTGTACCCCTTTCTCCTAAAGAGGTGCTTATTGATCAAGAAAAGTTAGAGAAAAGAAGGGAAGAAGTTGCACCAAAAGCAAAAAAGAGTTTGAGAGAAAATAAGAGATTGAGAAAAGAAAAAGAGAGTTTGAGAGAAAATGAGGGATTGAAAAAAGAACGAGAGAACTTGAGAGAAAATGAGGGATAGAGAGAAAAGCAAGATTATAGCATGCGACTTAGAGAGAAAAAAGAGAAATTAGTGAGTTGGAGTGCTAAGAATGCTAGTGAGGTTAGAAGTTTTCATGGCTTAGCTGGCTTCTATAGGAGGTTCATTAGAGATTTTAGTTCCATAGCTGCACCACTTAATGAACTTGTTAAGAAAAATGTAAAATTTGAGTGGGGCCAAGCACAAGAACGTGCTTTCAATGATCTGAAAGATAAGCTATGTAATGCGCCTTTACTTACCTTACCTAATTTTGAGCTAACATTTGAAATTGAGTGTGATGCTAGTGGCATAGAAATTGAAGCAGTTTTAATGCAGGAACAAAGACCGTTGATGTACTTTAGTGAGACGCTGAATGGAGCTGCCTTGAACTATCCTACATATGACAAAAAGCTTTATGCCTTAGTGAGAGCATTACATACATGGCAACATTACTTGTGGCCAAAAGAGTTTGTTATCCATACTGACCACCAAAGCTTATAACAATTAAAGGGCAAACAAAAGCTTAATCGGAGACATGCAAAATGGTTGGAGTTCATTGAAACTTTTCCTTATGTTATACGGTATAAGAAAGTAAAGAAAATATAGTTGCAGATGAGCTATCTAGACGGTATGTCTTGCTAAACACCTTACACATTAGGTTGCTTGGATTTGAACAAATTAAAGCATTGTATTCACAGGACACTTATTTTGCACCTATTGTTGAAAATACCAAGCAAAAATGTGTTGTGCCTGATTATATGATGTTTAATGGGTTTCTGTTTAGGAAAAATAAGCTTTGCATTTCCACTTGTTCTATTCGAGAGTTACTAGTTAGAGAGGCACATGGAGGAGGCTTAATGGGACATTTTGGGGTCACTAAATCATATGACATGTTGAGTGAACATTTTTATTGGTGTAGAATGAGACATGATGTACATAAGGTTTGTGAGAGTTGTATTGTAGGTAAACTAAGTCTAAGTCTCAACCGCATGGACTGTATTTGCCTATACCAGCTCCTAGTGGACCTTGGTTAGATATTTCAATGGATTTTGTGTTAGGTTTACCACGATCTAAGAGGGGGAGGGATAGCATTTTTGTGGTAGTTGACAAGTTTAACTTCGAGTCTCACTGATGGAAATATTTTTCCTTCCGAAGGTGGACCCAAACCAAATCTCCCTCCTTAAATATCATGGGCTTTCGATGTTGATTAACCTTCTCCGCTACCTTGGCATTTTGCTTCTCAATTCTTTCTTTAACCTTTTTATGTAGCTCTCGAATTATGGTAGCCTTCTTTTCAGCATGAACATTCACCACCTCATTAGAAGGCAAAGGCAACAAGTCAGTAGGTTTTAAAGGATTAAAACCATACACAATTTCAAACGGTGAACATTTAGTAACACTATGAACAACCCTGTTGTACGCAAAGTCAATAAATGGTAGAAAATCCTCCTAAGTTTTGGTATTTTTATCTATTAGTACCCTAAGCATAGTTACCATCGTTCTATTAACTACCTTAGTTTGTCCATCAGTCTGAGAATGACACGTAGTGGAGTAGACTAGCTTAGTACCAAGTTTTTCCCAAAGTACTTTCCAAAAATGACTTAAGAATTTTACGTCTCTATCACTAACAATGCTTCTAGGAATGCCATGCAATTTAAATACATCCTTAAAGAACAAGTCAGCCACATGTTTAGCATCATTAGTTTTACTACATGCAATAAAATGAGCCATTTTGCTAAACCTGTCAACTACCACAAAAATGCTAGCAAAGATTTTTTTCGTGCAACGTGTGTGAAGGAATCTAGCCATAGTGTTCTCTTCACCCTCATCCATATCCAATCTTTCGATCAGCATCTCCATCTCCTTGTAATAATCATCTACACTCTTACTCCCTTGGCGTAATGCCTGTAGTCGTTGTGCACAATCTCTCAAGTAATGTTTTGGCACAAACCGACTCTTCATGAGCTCTCTCAATTCGACCCACGTCTCCACTAGACCCTCCTGTCGTCTCCTCCTCTTAGAACATACCTTATCCCACCATGTTTGTGCATAGTCCTTAAAATGTGTGATGGAGATAGTTACCTTTTTCTCTTCTGAGAGATCATTACCTCGAAAGATATGTTCTGCCTCATGTTCCCATTGGAAGAAGTCTTCAGGATTCGATATACCATGAAATTTTGGAAATTTAACTTTAATGTTTCCAAAACTCCGATCTCCATGGTTGTTTTTCCTTCTACCTTGCGGCCTCCTATTATGAAAACCTCCCCTTCCTCTCGGGCCATGTCGCTCACCTCTCCTAGGCTCATCTATAAAAGGATCAAAGACGGATTCATTTTGCTCTGATTCTTCGTCCTCCTAAAAATCCCTCACAACTTGTCTCCTTACTTCATGTATTTCCCTACCTTGAAACCTTTGTTCTATTCTGTTCAACCTCACATTGAGTAAGGTCTCTAAGCGTTGCATGACTTCCTCATTTAATCCTCCTTGTAACTCCCCCTGTTGAACACCTTTGTTACCTGTCATTGCTACAAAACAGAAATAAGTGAAAGAAAAGTGGACCTCACAATCACTCCCTCACGTGTTTTCCCTCGTAAGATGATGTTCACTCGTGTTTACACTCAAATTGTATCTCTCTCACAAATATGAACTCTTTGGGTGATAGCCAAGATTTTGCAAGCAAGCTCAGAAGAGCAAGCCAACAACAAACAAAGCAAGAATGCCTGTAAAGTGTCCAACTCAAGCAAAGAACAAGTCGAATGCAACAAAAGCGAAAACTAGAAATCAAGAACCTAATGTTCGAGATTCAACAAACTAGACAAAAACGATAAAAATGTGATATTTAGAATTAAGAACATACTATTCAAAATTCAAAAATTATGCAAGATGAACAAAGAAAAGCAACCTACTAGACAAAATAATGATAAAAAGAAACAAAGAATTAGGAATAGAATCCAATGACACTAATTTTACCCAAAACTCCATTTAAAAAGTCAACCAATTGTCAATAAAAAACTATTATTTTTCTTATAAAAGTTAAGCAGGTTAAAACCTATAAAATTTAGTAGCTTAATTGACGTGTCGGCTTGACGTGCCTGATTTTTTAAAAAAACAAATCTCACTTCTGTCGGCCTCAACTTCAATTTTTTTAATTATTCTATACATTTTTTTTTAGTTTCCACCTGAAACTTTAGTGTTTTTTTTTTTTTTTCCTTCTTCTTGCTTACTCTACGACAATAGTGTCTTCTTCTTTTTTTTTTCTTTTTCAATTCAATCAAGAACAAAAAGCAACTTGAAAACTAGACTTTAATCAAGAAAGCGATAGACATATACTCAATCTAGAGTCTAGGCTCTGATACCAAATGATATGAAAACCCTAGAATTTGTAAAATTAGGAACCCAATTAGCGAACCTCTTATAACAAATTCTAAAACTCCCAAATCAATTTGACAAAAACCCAAGGGAATGGATTTGATTTGGATTACCCTTTGATCGAAGACCAAGAGAAAAGGAGAACTAGTTCCTCACTCCAAGTTCGAACACTCCATAAGCAAGGTGATCAAACTTACCTGAATGTTCTTGGCTTGCAACCCTAAATCAAGAATTGCAAAACGGCGGCGATGAGACTCTGTCATCTACCAAAAAATTTCATTCAAAGAAAACCCTAAAACTTTAATTATCCAAACTCTCCTAAAACAACCTAAAGGCAAGGCTTAAATAGCCTCCCAATAAAACCCTAATTCAATGAGAAAATACTAAATTATCCCTTTTTAAAAAGTTATTAAAAAAAGATAAAAAGATAAAAATTGAAAATTATTTAAAATACTTCATAATTATTAAATAAAGCCTAATTAATAATTTGATGCTTGTGTGGATCATATCATCATCTTCTTCTTTTGAAGGATTCGTCCTCGAATCTCAATTGGTTCCATCTTGTAGCGTCAACTGATTCCAATTATAAATCTTTTAATCAATTGTTGATGCTCAAATCTCTGCAACTGAGTTCACCTCCTCTTGAAGGTGAGTATTCAATGCTAATTGTAGTTTCTTGGCTCTTGAACGTGTGATTGGTCCTGGAGGTAACACAAGGGTGTCCTGGTTCATATCAATTTCAGTACTTGAAAATGGGTTGCCTAATAACATACTTTTGATTCATGCTATTTTTCGTTTCATACTATTCATTCAGAGGTTAATACGTATAGAAATCTATTCATTAGTTAATGTATTTATACGCTACCGCCTCTGTTTCGCCTATTGTTGGGATTTTCTGAGTTTCAGGTTGAAGGATCGTACCCGCCCCCCTCCACATCGTTATGTTTCTACGAATACTTGTGTTCCCCATATTGTGCATATTTTTTATAAATGATGTTGTACTATAAAATAAAAATATTGTTTGCTGCCCCCCTCCCTTTTTGCACATGAACATTTCTTTTGTCATTAGAAATCTCATGAAGATATTGTTTGCTCCCCCCCCCCCCCTCATTTGCATATAGGTCAATTTGTTTAGGTTACAAACGTGTTAGAATACAACTTTCATGAATATATTGTTTGCTGCTCTCCCCCCTTTTGCACATAGGTCAATTGGTTTAGGTAACGAACATGTTAGAATACTGATTCCATGAAGATATTGCTTGTTGCCCCCTCCCTTGTTCCATATTAAGAGTTCTTTTGCCATTAGAAATGTCATGAAGATATTTTTTGTTGCCCCCCTCTTTTGCATATAGGTCAATGTGTTTAGGTTACGAACGTGTTAGAATACAACTTTCATGAAGATATTGTTTGTTGTCCCCCTCCCTTTTTGCATAACAGTCAATTGGTTTAGGTTACGAACGTGTTAGAATACTGATATCATGAAGATATTTTTTGCTGCCCCCATCCCTTGTTCCATATGAAAATTTCTTTTGTCATTGCAAATATCATGAAGATATTGTTTACTGTCCCCCTTTTGCATATAGGTCAATTTGTTTAGGTTACGAACGTGTTAGAATACTGATTTCATGAAGATATTGTTTGTTGCCCCCCCCCCCTTCGCATATAGGTCAATTAGTTTAGGTTACGAACGTGTTAGAATACTAGTTTTATGAATATATTGTTTGTTGTCGACGTCCCTCCTCTCCCCTTTTTGTATATAGGTCAATTAGTTTAGGTTATATAAAATAGTATGAAAGCTTGTCTTCCCCCATGTTGTGCATAATGGCCAGGTGGATTGTTTTTTGTCACATGTATGTGGTATGAGAAAAAAGTAGTTGTTGGCATGTGTATGATGGATTCTCACATGCGATTGACTTACAAAAGTACGTTGTGTGTGATTTGACCTCGACTTGGTACATGTATGACCTCTAAATAACTTGTTGCATGAACATCTACCTTAAGTTTGTTACAAACTCAAAGGTTTTAGTTTTTTGACTTCATACTTATGTGTTAATTACGACGCATTTGGTTGATAATTAAAAGTTTAGGGAGTTGATTTGTAAACTTTTTTCATGTCATCCAAATTTGTGATTAATGTTTAATTTATATCGATATTTCAGGTATTCGACGAAAGCCTGAAGCGTAGAAGAATGGCACGATAGACAAGTTGAAGTGCTCATTTGTTAAGTTGTAGTTTGTTGCGCGTAGAAGCATGGCCGACGAAAGGTTGTAGTTTGTTAAGTTAAGTTGAAATTCTCATTTGTCTCCTTTGTTTCATTTGTTTCATTGTATAAGGACAAATATTTACTTTCAAAATGTAAATTGACGCATCATTATGAATATACGAAACATTTTGGATTTTATGATTACTTTGCTCACACTATTTCTTTAATAATGACAATTACAATTACTTTTCGTCAATTGTAATTTCTTGACAGGAAACAGAAAACGTCAAATATAGTCAATACATGACACTGAAATTCGTGTTGCTATAGTAAATTTAATGACACAAAAAATGTGTCGTCCCCAATTAATTTGTAACAAAAAAAATGTTATCATTGAACATATATTGACAGAAATTTAAAGTCACTGATAATTAAACCGTGACGCAAATAAAGTGTCGTGAATATCACAAAATTGACGGGAAATATCCAATTTCAACATCAATTGTGACACTTTTTTTCTGTCGACGACGACGTAACATTAACATGTTTAAATGACACGAAAGAGTAAATAATGACACAAACAAAATGTCACGAAAAGACAAACAACGACGTTTTTCTCATAGTGTCGTCAAAGGTGCTATGTTGACAGTGGATACAAGGACGCAAAATATGTGTCATGAATTTTGTTCATGACGTATATTTTGCGTCGTTAATGCATTGCATTAAAAGAAACTTTCCATATTTTCCATAGCAATCTACTCAAAGGTCATAATTTCAAAACCTAATTTAACACTAAATGCTGAAAATTAATTAAAAACCACTAAAGTATGCATGAAAAAAATCTATGATTCATCTTCAAGTTCATTTGATAGAATTGTGATCTCTTGGTTCATATCAAAATCTTATCAATTTCTAGAGTTTGCATTGTTCCAACTCCTATGATTAGACCCTCCGAAAGGATGGTTGCTCCATGACGACACGAAGGCGGTTCATAGAAATTTTACGGTGCAACCTAATGGAAGAGATCGTAGAATACATTGACACTCGTTCTTCTCCCACTAACTATGAACATTTTACTTATTCATCTTCTTATTGATCCATACAAACACTTTCTGAAGGGAGGCCGCACCCAGGGGCGACACAAAGCCGAGTATGGATCTCATGTGTGAACTCTTAGGGATGTGAGAGCTAAAAATTGATATATCATATATGTCATTTTTCTCCCACTAAAATGTTCTATTAAGTTAGGGTTTGTTGTACTTAGCTAAATTTCGGGTAACTAAGTCTATTCCTATTATAACTTTTATAATAAAACTTTACTATAAAGTTTCTAGGTATATTAAACCATTTAGTTTACCTAGTGACTTGTTATGCTAATAGGAATAAGGCTAATTCAACGTCGGTTTTTAGTTATTTCTCAAATAGGACGTGTTCCATAAACCGTCAACTTAAGTACCCCCAGCCTTAAACAAAATTTAACCGGTGGAGTTCCCTTATAATCTTAAATTCTATTTGCCCTACTTAGTTTCCTTAAACTAAAATAAGACATAATTCTAATCTAATTAGGACTAATGTGATCTTAGGTCAATTTAATTTCAAACATTTTAAAATTAAATAATATTATCTGAAGATCCTAAGTTTGCATGTAACTCTCTATTATAGGTTAACGGTTACTAATTATAAAATTTTATAACTATTATAAAATTAATTAATTAGTTCTATAATCATTCATACTATTGTTTGATTAAAAATAATCAAATTATAATTAATAAAAAATATATATATTACATGCAAATCATAACTTTAATATAAGTATTATTATATTAAACTATGGATCTATCATGGTCAATGCAAACGGATTTTCATTTTAATTAATATAAAATTTATATTAAAAAAAATCATGAAAAACAATCAAGCATATGCATGACATTAATTAAATATAACAATTTATATTTACCTAAGTAATGTTATGCATCATGCTTATCCAATTTCATATATTTAATATATCAACATACATTCAATAACTCATGAAATTAATTATTATGCATTAATTTCATACATTATAACAATTATAAGATACCAAAATGCATGAACATGCTTAACCTATGTTGGAATTTATCTAAATGACATCCATAAAATATTTAAATAGCAATTGAACCTATAAGTATTGGTCCCTAGGATAAAATAAAGAATAAAATTGCAATAATTTAGCTAATTTTATCCTAAAATAACTTTCAAAGCTCTAAAATTCGTCTAAAAACCTTCAAAAAGCTTCAAACTGGACCTAAAATCCAAGAACAAGTAAAATATATATAACACTGAACTGGCCCATAAATGGAAGAATCAACCCAAAAACAAGTTGAGCTGGCCCAACATAATCAACCAGCATCGCTCGAGTCGACCGCCACATCTGAGTCGCATGCACGGTGTGAAGTAGAGTTGCATTGCACCAGCCACGCCGCACCAAGTTGATCTAGTAGAGCCGCCAGTTGCGCCATTTGGTGCATGTTGATGTCGCATCGATGTCAACGTGACGTCAATCCTTGTCTACCTTCTGAGTTTGATTTTTTCGTCTTGGTTTTCATGCAATGTCGAAAATTGGAGTTTCCATGGCATTTCTGTTGTCCGATTTTGACGAATTTAGTATCGTTTTTCTTAGAAAAATGTCTCGAATCCAAATTTGTACTCTAAATTATAAGATTTACAAAATAAAATGTAACATCCCAAAATTTAAGATAATTTCAAATTTTTATTATCAATTATCTTAATTGATTTAAGTTTAAGTGGATAATTTGATTTTGGTTTGTTGGGATGTTATTGATTTAATTCGAAAAGAAATTGGGAGGATTTTTTATTTGGTGAATTTTGTTTAAGAAAATTATATTTATATATATATGGATATATAAATTTATTTAATTTAGAGGGTGCTGGTTAGAGAAAATAATAGTTGGTGGAGGAAATTAATGAGAATAGAGAAAGATTTGATGAATTTGGAATAGGAAAAAGAAAATATTTATTTGTATTTGAAAAAAGAAAAGGAAATAATAATAATAATAATAATAGATATTATTATTATTTTCTTTATAAATTAATCAGGGTTACTTAGGAAAGCATGAAAAGTTTCAATTTTCTTCATCTTCTTCCTCACGCTGCCGCCAGCCCCTCGCCACTAGGGACTTCCTCCCTAGTCGCCACCGTCGCCTCTGTTGGTGGTATTTTAAGGTGGGTTTGGATATCCAATAAAGTTAAATCGAGAATTTATTTGGGAATTATTCTTGATTATTTGAAGGTTAAATTGAAGCAAAATTGTTGGAATTTATTCGTGG
>JBBPDJ010027820.1:0-19105 GCA_037974625.1 Cucumis cinereus | reverse complement strand
GGTTAGAAAACTATTTTAGGGATCCCGTCTAGGTTCTTTTCTTATCTTTTCCATTATTTATTTGATTAAACGTTTGAGAACCCTTTATTATTTTATTTGGATTTAAGGTGACGAATTGCTTGATACTGATTTATGTGGTGAGTTAACTGAACGGTTTAGTTAACTGCTGGTGATGGTTATGGGTTGAGTTAATCGAATGGACTAATTCCCGAGTTAGCTGTTGGTGATAGGTTATCTACGTTGAGATGAACTTAATGGCTATGTGATGATCTGTTAGGACGGATTGTTACGGAAAAACCAATGAGGTTGTGTGGTGAATGTTTTTATGGTTTGCCATGGAAAAACCATAAAATTTGATAAAGGTGTGAGATGTTTGTGGTTCTCATTTTGAAATTAACATTCATATGTGTGCTTATGAATGTTTTGGACTAAGATTGCATGTTTTGGGACTATGGTAGCTGTTAACTTTATATATCATCCATGTTGTACTCCGTATGTGGGATGATAGCTGCTTTTGCATGTGGACCCACAAGTTTGCTAGGACGACCCTGACATTGGGTTGTATGGGCGTTCCTACCAAATCAGTTGACTATGTGTCGTAGAGTACAGTTTAATAGGAAGTTAACAACTAACCTAGTGGGCCCAGTAGTGGGTTCCTTACTGGGTATTTTTATACTCACCCTTTTCATGTTTATTTTTCAGGTAAGTATGAGGAAACGAGCGACGGACAGGAAGGATCAGTGACCATGTGTTTGGAGACTTTATTGACAAAGGCTTCCGCTTTGTTGTATGTTGTTACTAGTGACAAATGCTTCCGCTATATTTTCGTCAGGATATTGAGTTTTTATTCAAGTAACAACCTCGGGTTAAGGTTTTAATTTTGGAGCGTTACAAGAAAAATTTGTACTTTTCAATATCAAATCTAGATTAGTCATGTTAGAGAGACAAGACGAAAGTTCACCATTCAAGCTATTATTCTTTGTTATTAGGAAGAACTTTTGATCATCTGCATCACATTTTTGTAGAGGATTTCCAAAGTAGGAAGAACTTTCAAAAGTATCAAATTGATTGGCTTGTGGTATTGGTCCTGAGAGTTGGACTTTTGGTTTCCACTTCTTGGATGGCTCTCATGTTGTTAAAAAACTTTAATGACAATGGTCCACTGAAATAGTTGTGAGAGAGATCAATAATTGTGTGGGACAACGAACATTTTGATATTGCATTTCATTTCATCCTTATTGATTCTTGTCCATAAGTTTTTTCTTCCTCTGTCTCAACACCGTCTTTGCAATCCATGGTTCTTTAATGCGAACAGAAACTGACTCTTCATCATTTGTATTTGCATTCGTCTATCGTTCAGTGTCATTTGTCTTTTCACAGTCGGCAATTAAAGTAAGATCTCAATTTCAACTCATCATTCATCAGCTTTTTATGCATTTAAGAATGGATGAACTCTTATTTCTGGATAAAGGGAAAAGTCTTGTGGCAGTATCGTTATTTTACTTTCTTGTGGGAAATGTGGCTCAAGATAAATTGTACAATTTTTAGAGAGAATGAATGGTATTTGGAATGAGTTTGAGATTTATTGTGGTTAGTGGGATTGGTGTGCGAGAACGTAAAAATGTGTCTTGATATCTTTCTTTTTAGATTGGAGTCATTCTAAATGAAAGCTCTGTTTCTTACCAAAAAAAAGAGAGAACTTAGAGTCATTCTAAATCATATTCCTTTCTTTTTGGTATCTTTCGTTTTAGATTGTGGTCATTCTAGATTCATTCTCATCTTTAATACACAATGTACCTTGTTCATGTATGCATATTGAAGCTTCATGTATGAACTTGAAGGGTTGTGGTTGAATCTAGACTATATAGATGAAAGATTATGTGCTTTTATATAGGGTAAATGTTGTTGTATTTTTCACACATTTGAAGATGAAGTTAAGCTTCAATAAATATTTCAGATATAGTTTAATCTCTCTCAAGCGTTAAACTTTTTGCATGTTTAGAACATTCAATCTAGTTTGACCAATTAGATTGTGTGGAGAGTTTGAAAGCTTGAAGATATATAGGAACATTCAATCTAATTCTACATGAGGAGTATATGTTGTGTGCTAGGATGGTTAGTATGGTAAACACTTAACTATTAGACTTTGCTAGTAAGATCTCAATTTATTTGCTATTAAACTTTGCTATTAGACTTTGCTATATTTATACTTTCCTAGTAGTCATTCTAGATTCATTCACATCTTCAATTATTTGTGTGGATAGTTTATGTGAACTTGATGCACGATAGTTTTATAAAAGACATCGTGGATAATCTTTAAATGTTAGTAACTCGAAGCATACATTATATATATGTGGCTTAACACAATCCATGTCTCTTTAATGCTAACAGAAACTGATTCTCCATCATTTGTATTTGCATTCGTAGATCATTGGATGTCATTTGCCTTTTCAAAGTCGGCAATTAAAGTAAGATCTCAATCTCAACTCATCACTCATCAACTTGTTTAGATGTTAATAAAAAAGTATCAGGAGGATGTTCTTAATAGGGACTGTTGAAATCTTTTTGCCTTGCTTTTCCATATGTTTTGAGTTGCAGAATTTGAATTTGAGAGATTGAATGGTTCTTTTGTAAAGTTTCGTATTAGTTTTTATATTTCAATGTTCTAATTATTAGCCACAATTTTAAAGCATGCGGTGGTTCTAATTTTAATATGTCTTATGAAATAATTGTTTTAAACTTATCACTTGTTCTAACTGAGTGGTTCTTTGGTTGCTTTTAAAATTATATTGATTAAACTCATAAGCATTTACACTTAAATCAATTTAGACTCTTTAGAAATGGCTTTCTTTTGAACATTATCCATGCATTTACTTTAATCGTTCATTTGGTTAAACCGGTATTTGAAAAAGTCTTTACATGTTTGAGTATCAATATTAGAAGGTCTATATTGAGTTTGCAAATTTAGGCTTTAATTGGCACAAATTATAAGTATTTCGTTTAAAGGGGAATCTATATAGAGACAAAAAAGAACATTTTAGCAAGAAACTAATTATTGAGTTTTGATAGCTTGAGTTGATAAATATGTATCGAGACTTTTTTTTTCTTTCTTTTTATATATACCAACCCATACTATTGTTATTATTGTTATTGAAAGTTGGATTTCCTTGTAGCAATAATCATTCAATTACAAAGGGTTATTGTTCATTTTGGCACTACTTGATGTCTTCTTCAATTGTCATCTCCTTACTCCAATGTGACACAAATTTATAACTTTTTCTCATTATCTGTTCTTACTAAATTCACAGTTATAGATAAATCATGGATGCACAATAGTAGGTTATCCAAGAACTATGAATTGGGTGTAGAACACTTCGTCAATTTTGGATTTTCAAATACAAATGAGACCTTTATTCGTTGTCCTTGTTTGAGATGTGGGAATTGTGAAAAACAAAGTCACAATGGTATTAGAGATCACTTGTACGTCAATGGAATTGATGAAAGCTATATGATTTGGATTTGACATGGTGAACAACTACCTAAGTCATCATATTGTGGAGATTCTTCTAAGTTTGACACCCACATGTATGAAGAGAACGATGTTGGAAGCGTGAAACAAATGATTGATGTTGCTCATGATGAATATTCAAAAGACCCAAACGAATTTGAAAAATTGCTTAGCAGTGCCGAAAAACCATTATACGAAGGATGCAAAAAATCACCATGTTGTCGACATTAGTGAAGTTGTATAATTTAAAAGTTAGGTATGGATGAAGTGATATTAGCTTCTCAAAATTACTGAAAACTTTAAACGAAATTTTGTCTTGTACCAATGAACTCCCAACATCAATTTATGATGCGAAGAAAACTTTAGTTGCATTACGAATGAATTATGAAAAGTATGCATGCCCTATTGATTGCTAATGCAATTGAATGTACTGGATTTGGTGAATCAAGGTGGAAGTATGCTAATAAAAATAATGGAAAAAAATAGATTCTTTAAAAAATTGTATGGTATTTTTCACCAATTCCACGATTCAAAAGATTGTTTTGAAGTATTGACTGTTCTAAAAAACTGATTTGGTATGCTAATGAGTGGGTAGTTGATGGTAATTTACGCATCCTGCAGACTCTCCAGCTTGGAAATTAGTAGATTTAAAGTGGTCAGACTTTGGTTCTGAACCTAGAAATCTCTGTTTAGCATTGTTAGCTTATGGAGTCAACCCACACGGTGAAATGTGCTCTAAATATAGTTGTTGGCCCGTACTGATAGTTATTTATAATATTACCCCATGGTTGTGCATAAAAAGAAAGTTCATGATGATATCAATGTTGATATCGGGTCTGAAGCAACCATGGGATGACATCGACACATATTTTACACCACTAATTGATGATTCAAAACTCTTATGGAAAGTGGTGTTGAATGTTATGATGCCAATGAAGATGAACTATTCAACTTGAGGGTTGTTTTGTTGTGGACAACAAACGACTTCTCCGCGTATGAAAATCTTAGTGGATGTAGTGTGAAAGGGTATAAGGCATGCCCAATTTGTGGAGATAATACGACTTCTATACGGTTAAAGTATTAGAAGAAAATGACATATGTTGGTCATCGAAAATTGCTAGCACGCAATCATCCATACCGACGTTAAAAGAAACCATTTAGAGATGTCATATATTCCATGATAAAAGATCTTTACCTTCCAAAAGGAAAGAAGAAGAGCAAAAAACAACCTATGAAAGCAGTGCAAAGATTTGTTGGAACCAAGTTTCTTCGTGTTTTGAGCTACCATATTGGAAAGGTGTTCATGTCAGACATTGCTTATATGTGATGTACATTGAAAAAAATGTTTGCATGAATATATTGGGTACACTTCTTGATATTCCAGGAAAAAGTAAGGATGGTTTGAATGCTAGACGTGATTTAGTCCACTTGAAAATTCGACCAGAGCTTGCACTTGTCAGCGGTGAAAGAAAAACTTCATTCCTTCTGCTTGTTACACTCTTACAAGGGAAGAAAAACGTTGTGTTTTAAAGACATTGTCGGAAGTGAAAGTTCCTGAAGGTTATTCTTCCAACATCAGAAATCTTGTGTCGATGACTAATTTGAAATTGAATGGTTTAAAATATCATGACTGTCACATTATATTACAACAATTATTCCTCGTTCCGATAAGATCTGTGCTCCCAAAACATGTTTGTTATGCCATAACTCAATTGTGTATCTTTTTCAACCTGTTTTGCCATAAACTCATAGATGTACAACAATTGGATAATTTGCAAGAAGATATTGTGGTGACCATGTGTCTGCTTGAGAAATATTTTTCTCCTTCATTTTCACTATAATGATGCATCTCACAGTGCACATTGTAAAGAAGTCAAACTTTGTGGGCCTATATATCTACGTTTGATGTATCCATTTGAAAGATACATGAAAGTTCTCAAAGGCTACGTGAGAAATAGACATCGTCCAGATGGTTGTATTGCAGAAAGTTATATAGTAGAAGAAACTGTTGAGTTCTGTTTAGACTTTCTATCTGGGGTGGAACCTATTAACCTTGACATTGACAAATCAAATGCATCTCTAGACAATTCAAGGGTAGGTAGACCATTGTCTATCGGGGATTCTTTCAAAGTTGAACATGATCTTTTATACCAAGCTCGATCATAAATTTGTTTTGGAAAATACAATTGATGTGCAACCATATATAGAGTGAGTTTATTTCCAATGATCTTCTAGTACATTTTGTATTTAATTGTATTTTATACATCTAACCATATATTACAATGTTCCAATTTTGAAGAAAACATAGAACGATGTTACAATCAAAATATCCAAACAAAGAAATGAATAAAAAATTGGGTTCAAGACGAACACAATCGAAATTTCATATCTTGGTTAGAGAAGAGGTAAAGTATGACACAATGTTCAAGTTTTTATGCAATCCACCTTATCTATATATATATTGTTTTATGGTGGGCTTTTTAATTATGTTAATCTATCATGGTAGGTGGCATTAGAGATTGAGATGAAAAATGTTGATGTTCCAGATAACTTGAGGTGAATTACTCATCGCCCTCATTTTATAGTGATTAGATATAACAGTTATGTCATTAATGGATGTCGATATCACACGATATCTTATGATAAAGATCGTATTGTGCAAAATAGTGGAGTTAGTCTAGTGGCGAAAACCATGTGTCAAGTTCAAAAGATAAAAATCCCATAATTAAAGATATGTCATTTTACGGAGTGATACAAGACATATAGGAACTTATTATAATACATTTAATGTTGCGGTATTTAAATGCGATTGGGTTGAGAACGATAATGGTGTGAAAATGGATGACCTAGGGTTTGTGTTCATTGATTTAAATAGAATAGGTCACAAGTCCGATTCATTTATAATGGCAACCCACGCAAGTCAAGTGTTCTATGTTGACTATTCAAGTTATGCGAGATGGTCAATCGTGTTTTCTCCGCCACAAAGAGATTTTGAGGATCAATATAATAACCACAAGCTTGGAGATACCTTATTACATTGTAAAGGAGTACCTAATGATATGCCAAATATTGATTGAAGCAATTGTAATACTCGACTTTTTATTTAAGTTTTTTGCTGTAAATGTATTAATAAAATAATCGTAGGGTATTTTAGTAAATTTTTTTTGGAAAGGACATTTTAGTAATTTTGTTTTAAAAAAAGGAAGTTAATAATAATTATTTTATAAAAAGAAAAAGAAAAAGAAAAAGAAAAGAAAAGAAAATTATTTATTTATTTATTATTTTGTATTTATCTTTTGTTTAAATAAAAAAAATTAGGAAATTTTTTTAAAGCTTGTGTCGAGGAAGAGATAAGAAAAGGATTGAAATTTTTTATCCAATTTGTGCAATTGGATGAGGGGTTTGGTGGAAGATGTATATATCGGTTTTCCCATCAGCTGAATTAAGGAAGAAGAAGAAGAGAAGAAAGAAATTTAAAAAGAAAAGAGGAGACCCGAGAGGTTTTATTATTGGAGAAAATGAGTGATTTTGAGCTCAATTATTAACCAATTTGGACGAAATTTATGTCTAAACTGTGTAGAAAAGGGAGAGAAAGTTGATGGACAGGTCAATTTGGAGAAATTTGGCCGAAGAGACCACTGAATTTGAAGGAAAAATGCTCGGAATACTGGAAAACGCGAAAAAACAGACCTGAAACTTTGAAAATTAAATTCTCCGTCTACAGGCCGAGTTAAGGTATCAATTTTGGAGGTAAGCTAGATTGATAGTTCTTTTAAAGTTCTGTAAAAGAAATTGAGTTGATTTGGTCTGTGTAGGAAGAAATCCAAGTTTTAATTCTCGAATTTAAGCTCACCGAAAAACTAGGCAAGGAGACTTCCAAAGACGATTTCGAGCTATCCACGAGAAGTTCGAAGCTAAACATTTGAGGTAAGCAAATAGACTCATGTAGGAATCATTTGCCATTGCTTAGAGTCTTTAATTGTTAGTAGATTGAAAGAATTAGCTCGTCGGAGGTAGGCCGGAGTGGTGTCCAGGAATCTGGAAATTTTAGGGGAAGGATAATGGAAGTTTGGAGATGAAGTTGAATTTTCTTTTTCGTTTGTCGACCGTCATCTTTTGTCTGTCATAGTAGATCTTTAATAAAATTAAACTCCTTCCCGTGGGCTGTACATGTGAAGTAATATATATTTATTTTTATTATATTTGTATAAATAAGGAAAATTTGATATTTCTCGGTTTTCGTGCCAAGTGATTTAAGGGTCGATTCTGAATTTATTTTTCAGGAGATTTGAAGATTGAGAAAATCTATGAGCCAGGGATAGCCCGTCAACCGAGAAACCCTAATATTTTAATATTAAAATATTGACCGGAATGCACGTTTTCGAGAATTTACATAATTTTTCAAAAAAATTTAAAAAAATCATGCTATTCATATTTTTCGATGTACTTTCGCATGGTAACTTGTTTGAAGCATTATTTAAGCAATTTATATGTCTGCTTACGAAATAAGCATGTTTTATAATATCTTCGGTCCTGTTTATGTTTATTGAGATGATTTTGATGATTTTCATAACTGTTTGAGCATGTTTTGACTGGGCCTAAGCACGATTTGTACATTTTACGAGGTTTCTCGAAATCATGAGTTATGATGATTTAATGTTTCTATAAGATTTCTGCCATGTTATAAGTGATGCTTAAGCATGATTTCGAGTACTACGTGTTTCATGATGATTTGAGAAATGATTTGAGATGATGATATGTTTTATGTGACTTGTACGTTTTACAACGATTTGTTTTTAAGCATGTGTATCCATTTGAGCCTGAGGCTACTATATTAGGTGTGCACACTAGGGTATGCACTGCCTTGCGTGAGGGTTCGCCCCACCATGGCAAAGACGTTGTGGGCGGTGGCTCCGCTACTTCTTAGATATACGCTGTCATGGTGTTGAGATTAGTCCACCATGGCAAATACGTTGCAATTGTTGGCCCTACTGCAACATAGATGCTAGCCCCACTATAACGTAGCCATCGTTGTGTTAAGCTGGCTCCACCTCGGTGAAGACGCTGTTGGTTTTAATCCCACCACTGCGTAGTTATAGCTGTCGTTAGTGTTGAGATTACTCCACAACGACAAAGATGTAGCTAGTGATGGATTTTTTCCAATACTACGTAGTTCAGTTTGATACACATCGCTTTCAGATTTTCAGACATTCATTTTTTAGCATGATTTGAGTGATGCATTGTTTTATCATGATTTACAGATATGTATCGTGCAAGCACCTTTCAAGTGATTTCAATTTAAATTATGATTTATAGTTTCAGTTATGATTTGATTTATGAAAATTTTCTAAGTCGATGATTTCTAGTTATGTGATATATATGTTTTATGTATTTTATATTAAAGCATCACTCACTGGACGTTTTAGCTCATTCTTTCAAATTATTTTTCTCACTTTTCAGGTAGAGATTGTGATACCGAAGCCTTACCTACCACAGACTGTCTGCTACTGAAGAAATTTTATTACTATTGTACGTTAGTAGTAAATCATGCATGTTACTATTATAATAAGTTTTGGTACAGTGAGATGGGTTGTACAAGTTAGTATGGGTTACACTATATATAAGATATTTGTTTAGTTTCCGCTATTAGATGTTAAGTTTGAGATTATTTTTCTGCAATTAAGTTTATTCCGCAATTTTTAAGTTATTGGCATTGTTTAAGTCGCAGTTAAGATAAGATGGTCAGTGAAGAATCGTCAAGGCAAGGACAAGATTCGCTGGCTTTACGTTGTCTCCTAGGCTAGGAGTAGAGAGTCTGGGAGAGGGTGTGAGATCTTTGTATCAGAGCAAGAGTTTAGTACTCTGGGATGTTCATAAGAGTAAAAAGAGTTTAAGAGTCTAGTAATATGCATGTAGGTAAGAGGTAAGTGTAACATGTCTAATTGATTGACGTGATACATGAAATTATGGCTCCACGAAAGGAAATCAGATAACGTAGACAGGACGTAGATGGGATGCGAGATGCTACCCAGGCTCAGTTTGAAGGGGCATCTAATACCCCTAGAAAACAAGATGATCTAGAGAGCCGTATGTTTTTGCAATTTGTGTAGAAATTGGAGGAAACATTTGGATCATTATCCCACGATCCATAGAGGAGATATAGTATTGAACGACTTAAAGCTTTAGGAGCTACAGTATTCGAGGGCTCGACTGACCCAGCAGATGCAGAGCTTGACTGAATTTGTTGGAGAAATGTTTTAGTGTTATGGACTGTCCAGATGAAAGAAAAGTCAGATTGGCAACGTTCATGTTGCAAAAAGAAGCGGAAGGCTGGTGGAGATCAATAGAGTTACGACGAAGGGATACCAGTATCATGAGCTGGAAAACCTTCAGAAGGATTTTTGAAGATAAGTACCATCTTAGTACTTACTGTGAAGCAAAGATGGATGAATTCCTCAGATTAGTACAGGATGCACTGTCAGTTGTAGAATATGAGAGGAAATATATCGAGTTATCACGGTATGCACATACTATTGTAGCATCAGAGACTGATAAGTGCCGACAGTTTGAGAACGGACTGAGGAAGGACATCTAAACATCATTCACTGTTGTAGCCAAGTGGGCAGACTTATCACAGCTGGTCGAGACAACGATGCGAGTAGAACAGAGCCTGAGTGAGGGCAGACAAGACATGGGACCAAGTCGGACTGCTTCTACGACTAGTAGTTTTCGTGGACGAGACCAGTAGAAATTTACTCCATAAGTGTCTGGAAGGAGAGATTTTAAATCTCGCTCTACTAGTCAGTCTTTTGGGAGAGATAGCTCAGGGAGTGCTTCACAAAGGACCTCCAGTCGATCATCAAGATCATCATTAGGACAGAGGTCAAGACAGGGATTTGTTAGTAGCCCTGTTGACAGAAGCCAATGCAGCAGTTGTGGCAGAACGCACAAGAGACTGTGTATGGCAGGAGAAGGTATCTGTTTCTACTGCAAGCAACTTGGTCATTTCAAGAGAGAATGTCCACAGCTGCAGGTAGGATCTCAAGGAGGACATTAGGCCCCATCACAGCAACTCAATCACTAGAGAAATTTGGGGGCTGGTGGTAGTAGTTTCAGTGGTGCTAAGTAGAAAGAGGTTGCAGGACGACCTCGACAGTAGGGAAAGATATTTGCAATGACTTAACAGGTAGCGGTTAACGCACCAAATGTCATTACTGGTACGTTACTTATCTGCAATTTACCTGCACATGTATTGTTTGATCCTGAAGCTACACATTCTTTTGTATCTAGATCGTTTATAAGTAAATTAAATAAATTGATAGAGTCACTGCCATATGACCTAGTTATTTATAAACCTGTTGGTGTTGGAGTGTTAGTCAGTGACGTGATTAGAGACTGTGAGATCATAGTAGAAGGTGTCAGTTTATCTGTAGATCTGATACCTCTTGATTTACAAGAGTTAGATGTGATTTTGGGCATGAATTTTCTATATTCCAACCATGCTACCATGGATTGCCATACAAAGAAAGTGACTTTCCGAAGACCAGGAATAGCGAAGGTAATTTTTAGAGGAGAACGAAAAGTTATTTCTACATGTCTAATTTCAGTGATGAAAGCTATGAAGATGATGAGGAAAGGTTGTATGCCATATCTAGCACACGTAGTTGAGTTAAAGAAAGAGGAACTGAAACCTGTGGACGTCCCAGTAGTAAGAGAGTGTACAGATGTGTTTTCCGATGATCTATCAGGACTACCACCTGATAAGAAGATTGAGTTCAGTATTGATTTGTTACCTGGAACAGCGCCGATTTCACAGACACCGTATAGAATAGCACCAAGTGAACTAAAAGAGTTAAAGACTCAGCTACAAGTGTTAGTAGATAAGGGATACATTAGACCTAGTGTATCACCTTGGAGAGCTCCAGTATTGTTCGTAAAGAAGAAAGATGGAACACTGCGATTATGCATGGATTACAGGCAGTTGAACAAGGTTACGATACGTAACAAGTATCCTTTACCGCGTATCAATGATCTATTTGATCAGTTAAGAGATGCGCCAGTGTTCTCAAAGATTGATTTGAGATCAGGGTATCATCAGTTGAAGGTGAAAGAATCTGATATTCCCAAGACAACATTCAGGACCAAGTATGGGCATTATGAGTTCAGAGTACTCCCGTTTGGTTTGACGAATGCTCTAGCAGTATTTATGGATTTGATGAACAAGATATTTTACGAATATCTAGACCAGTTTGTTATAGTGTTCATCGATGATATTCTGATATATTTGAAAGACAGAGGTGAACATGAGTACCATCTGAGAACAGTATTGCGAGTTCTGGCTTGACCGCATAATGTTTCTTGGGAATGTTGTGTCAGCAGATGGTATTAGTGTTGACCCTCAGAAAATGGAAGCTATTGTTGAGTGGGAGAGACCAAGCAATGCTACAGAGCTACGTAGTTTTCTTGGTTTAGCAGGATACTACATAAGGTTTGTGGAAGATTTCTCCCAAATAATGTTATCTTTGACTACTTTGCAAAACAAGAATGCGAGATTTGAGTGGTCAGAGAAATGTGATCAGAGTTTTTAGAAATTGAAAAAGAGATTGATAACGACACCAGTATTGATTCTTCCAATGACAGGTAAAAATTTTGATATTTATTGTGATGCATCCAGGCAAGGACTAGGTTGTGTGTTGATGCAAGAAGGAAAGGAGATTGCATATGCTTATAGACAATTGAAGAAGCATGAATGCAATTACCCTACTCATGACTTAGAGCTAGCAGCAGTAGTCCTAGCGTTGAAGATCTGGAGACATTATTTATTTGGTGAGAGGTGCCACATATTTACTTATCACAAGAGTTTGAAATATATCTTTAATTAGAAAGAGTTGGATATGAGGCAGAGAAGATGGCTTGAGTTGATCAAAGATTATGACTGTTCTATCGAGTACCATCCAGGCAAAGCGAATGTTGTTGCATATGCGCTCAGTAGAAAGTCCAGACTTCCTTAGGATGTTCTATGTGGTATTCGAGTAAAACTTCTAAATGAGTTGAGGAACTCTAGAGCAGCAGTAGCAGTGGAGATCAGAGAGTTTGTTTGCTCATGAGGACTTTTGCAATCACTTCTGATACCTGAATTAAAATGGAAGCATATAATGATAGATTTCTTGTTTGGATTACCACGTACTTCCAGTGGATACGATGGTATTTGGGTTATTATTGATCGACTCATGAAGACAACACATTTTATTCAGATCAGAGCTACATTTACGCTAAATCAACTAGCTAAGCTATATGTGGACAGGATCGTGAGTCAGTATGGCGTGCCAGTGTCCATTGTGTCAGATAGAGATCCACGGTTTACATCTAAGTTCTGGCCTAGTTTGCAGAAGGCTATGGGTACGAAGCTAAGGTTTAGTACAGCTTTTCATCCACAGACGGATGGGCAGTCAGAGAGGACTATACAGACGCTCGAGGATATGTTGAGAGCGTGTGTCCTACAGTTTAGTGGTAGTTGGGACACTCACCTATCATTGATAGAGTTTGCATATAATAACAGTTATCATTCTAGTATTGGGATGACACCATACGAGGCACTATATAGTAAACCTTGCAGAACTTTAGTATGTTGGAATGAGGTAGGTGAACGGAAATTAGTTGGCCCTGAGTAGTTCAAATCACGGCAGATACAGTAAAATTGATAAGAAAGAATCTAAATACGGCCCAGGACAGACAGAAAAGCTACGCTGACGTTAGGCAGAAGAACCTAGAGTTTGAAGTCGGTGATAGGGTATTTCTGAAACTATCTCTATGGAAAGGCGCTCTTCGATTTGGACGGAAAGGTAAATTAAGTCCTAGGTATATTGAACCCTACCAGATTACAGGAAGAGTAGGGCCAGTAGCCTATCGACTTGAGTTGCCTACAAAACTTGCAAGGATTCATGATGTTTTCCATGTGTCGATGCTAGGGCAGTATGTACAGGATCCATCACATGTGTTGCCAGAGCAACCAATGGAGTGACAAGAGAACTTATCATATGAGGAAGTTCCAGTCAGGATTCTGAATAGAAAAGAGCAAGTATTGAGAAACAAGACAATTTCGCTCGTGAAAGTTCTTTGGAGGAATCACGGAGTGGAAGAGGCAACATGAGAAAGAGAAGAACATATCAGGAGAAAGTATCCGTCTTTACTTGAGTAGCTATTTTCTTAATTTCGAGGACAAAATTTTCAAAAGGGGGTGATAACCGGAGGGTATTTTAGTAAATTTCTTTTTTTAGAAAGGACATTTTAGTAATTTTGTTAAAAAAAAGAAGTTCGTAATAATTATATTATTAAAAGAAAAAGAAAAAGGAAAACAAAACAAATTTATTTATTTATCATTTCTTTTTTATTTATCTTTTGTTTAAACAAAAAAAAAAGAAATTAGGAAATTGTTTAAAAGCTTGTGCCGAGGAAGAGATATGAAAAGGATTGAAGTTTTTTATCCAATTTGTGTAATTGGATAAGGGGTTCGGTTGAAGATTTATATATTGATTTCCCCATCAGCTGAATTAAGGAAGAAGAAGAAGAGAAGAAAGAAATTTAAAAAGAAAAGAGGAAACCCGAGAGGTTTTATTATTAGTGGAGAAAATGAGTGATTTTGAGCTCAATTCTTAACCAATTTGGACGAAATTTGTGTCTAAATTGTGTAGAAAAGAAAGAGGAAGCTGATGGACAACTCAATTTGGAGGAATTTGGCCGAAGAGACCACTAAATTTGAAGGAAAAGTGCTCGAACTGCTGGAAAACGCAAAAAAGACGGACCCGAAACTTTGAAAACTAAATTCTCCGTCTACCGTCTACAGGCCGAGTTAAGGTCTCAATTTTGTAGGTAAGCTAGATTGATAGTTCATTTAAAGTTCTGTGAAAGGAATGGAGTTGATTTGGTCTGTGTAGGAAGAAATCCAAGTTTTAATTCTCGTTTTAGGCATTATTTAAGTGTTTGAAGCATTATTTGGTCTGGAGGTAACTTGTTTGAAGCATTATTTAAGTGTTTTAAGGCATTTCCGATAGTATGAATACAATAGTATTATATTGACACGTTTTACGAGGCAATATCTGTTTACGAAATAAGCATGTTTTATAATATGTTCTATCATGTTTATGTTTATTGAGATGATATTGATGATTTTCATAACTATTTGAGCATGTTTTGACTGCTATAAGGCCTTAACACGTTTTGCACGTTTTACGAGATTTCTCGAAATCATGAGTTATGATGATTTAATGTTTCTATAAGATTTCTACCATGTTATAAGTGATGTTTAAGCTTGATTTCGAGTACTAAATTTTTCATGTGGGCGGTGGCTCCGCTACTTCGTAGATATACGCTGTCGTGGTGTTGAGATTAGTCCACCATGGCAAAGACCTTGCAAGTGTTGGCCCCACTGCAATGTAGATTCGCTGCCTTAGTGCTGGGTTTGCCCCACTTTGGTAAATGCGTTATAGTTGCTAGCCTCACTATAACGTAGGATACCGTCGTTGTGTTGAGCTGGCTCCACCTTAGCGAAGACGTTGTTGGTTCTGATCTCACCACTGCGTAGTTATAGCTGTCGTTAGTGTTGAGATTACTTCACAACGGCAAAGACGTAGCTAGTGCTGGATTTTCCCCACTACTACGTAGTTCGGTTTGATACACATTGCTTACAGATTTTCAGATATTCATGTTTTCGCATGATTTCAGTGATGCATAGTTTTATCATTATTTACAGATAAGTATCGTGCAAGCACCTTTTAAGTGATTTCAGTTTAAATTATGATTTATAGTTTCAGTTATGATTTGATTTATGAAAATTTCTAAGTCGATGATTTCTAGTTATGTTCTATGTATGTATTAAGTATTTTCTATTAAAGCATCACTCACTGGGCGTTTTAGCTCATTCTTTCAAATTATTTATCCCACTTTTTAGGTTGAGATCGTGATCCCGGAGCCTGACCTACCACAGACTGTTTGCTACTCAAGAAGTTTTATTACAATTGTATAGTAAATCATGCATGTTATTGTTATAGTAAGTTTTGGTACAGTGAGATGGGTTGCATAAGAAAGTATGGGTTGCACTATATATAAGATATTTGTTTAGTTTCCGCTGTTAGGTGTTAAGTTTGATATTGTTTTTCTGCAGTTAAGTTTATTCCGCACTTTTTAAGTTTTTGGCATTGTTTAAGTCGCAGTTAAGTTAAGATGGTCAGTGAAGAATCGTCAAGGTAAGGATGAGATTCGCTGATTTCACGCTGTCTCCTAGGCTAGGGGTAGAGAGTCTGGGAGAGGGTGTTACAGTAATGATTTGGATGAAAATATCTTAACATATGTATGATGAGACGGTGAAGGCACATAGATTCCCAATAACAAATATTAGGCATGTTCTAAAATGCATAATATAATCTACTTATTATACTCATATGTTATAGTTGATTTTGTAAATGCTTAGTGTGTAACTTATCCTTTAATTTTTTGGGGACAGGATATTCGTAAACCACATTGAGTTGAGTCTACCTAGAGACGAGGAGAAGGAGCTTGGTGTGGTTGAGACCTGTGACGCTATTGTTAGTGGAGCTGATAAGGCTGAGAATACTAAAAAAACAAGAAAGCGGGGACCTACAGTTATGTTTAACGTTACACGGGTACGCAGTGTGAACAAATGAAAATTAGTGGAGTACAATGAGGATGGAGTACTCATTGGAGAAAATGGGACAAAACTAAACTCCTTCATTGGATCTTGTGTACACTACCACATTTCAATTGCGTAAGCATCTTGGATACACGTTCTAGTTAAATGGAAGGAGAAGATCTATAACATTGTAGAGCTACATTTTCTTTATTTTATTTACTATTTTTTTAAACAATTTCATTGAACTTTGACTATTCCAATGACTTCACAAACTTTTCAATCTCAAGATGTCTTTATTATCGACAGTAGATCGAAGAAAAACATACTTAAAATTGTAGGAACAACATTCCAGCAATTTAAGCATTGGTTGACGACGAGACATATATTTTCATTCAAGAATGAAGCGGAAATGTTGAGCTGACCACTCCATATGTATTCCTACATTGACCAACAATATTGAGAGGAATTTGTTCGATCAGGAATATGTGCACAGTTTGCTGTAACAATTTTTATTTCATTTTTAGTTAAATATGTTTAGAACAAAAGAAAAGTACAACAAGATAGACGACAAAAGAATAAGTATAACCATCGACTATAAAAAACGGGTTATGCGAACCTTCGAGATCGACTAGTAAGAACTAGTTTTAGTTTTCATTAATCTTATAACTTTTATAATCATTCTAATTATGTGTACAATGAAATGTAGAAAAAGGTAACTTTGCAAGAAGATTCTCTTGATCGAGCTAGTATGTGGAAAATGACTCAGGTTGACAAGAATGAAGAATATAAGAATGAAGACGTCCAAGATGTTGTTGATCGCATAGTAAGTAACACAATTACTATTGTAAATCGGCTAAAGTTTTATACAAAGTGTTATGCTTAATTATGACTAATGAATCTGATTTGGCATTTGCTAGGATGAGATCTTAAGAACGTCTGATCCAAGTTCCATCAAAGTATCATCTCCAAACGATGCTTTGACATAAGAACTGGGTACAGAAGAGCACGCTGGATGTGTATGTAGAGTTGGCGAATTTGTCAGCACGATCACGTACTTCCATGTAGCGAAATGTTTCAAGGTAAGGATTGAACAATTTGTGGAGCTTAGTCAAGAGAATGAGAAACTACGTTTGAGAGTTCAAGAATTGCTTAAGCTTTGGTCAATGTTTTATAAATACTACTTGGTATACACTGATGACCTTCTTAATGATCTTTCATATGTGAACTTCTAAGGTTGCTAACGGAGCAGAGGTTGTTTGTGAGTCTTAAATCAAGATGCCAATACCTCTGAAGACATTACTTTGGTATGCTGAAAAGGTAATGAAGAAAGATTATGAGATTCGTTACCAACTTCCAGTTGAATTATTTGGCATAGGTAGAAAGTGTTTTGTCCTGTGAGAAGATGTTATTGACTTCTGTAACATGAGAGAAGTCAAAACTTTCAAATTGGTGACATTCATGGAGTAAGTAATATAATGTTCTTGTTTCATTCTTTCTTAATTCTTAGCTTTTACATAGGTTTCTGGTTTATTGACCTTTAAACTCTTTTAGGTACTTACAATCAAAAGATGTTTCAAGCTACATCTTTGTTGATCCATACCTGATATCCGTTGGACACAGCAGTCAGGAAGTTAGGTCTCACAACCTGTGTAGCATATTAATGGATTCAACTGAAAACCAACTAGTTCTGACTCCATTTAATTGATGTTAAGTAATAACCTTAGTTATCCATATGTATTTAATTTATTGGATATATAATAGTGAACTTCTCACTTCTTGTCTTTTATGTAGTGGTCATTGGCACTTCTGGCTATTAACGCGTACGATAAGACAGTCTATTATGTAGACTCACTCCGGACAACATCTAGAGTAGATATTAGATATGTAACAGACACGTAAGTTAACTTCTTTCATATCTTGTTTTAACTATCTTAAAACATACTTTATTTTAAAGTGTACGTAGTTGTTTCTTGACAATAGAGCTATTGTAATCTTTCGATCCCAGAAAAATATGCAAAAAGGTCTAAAATAATCAGTATGAAAAATCGTGAAGGCAAATGTAAACAATATACATCTATTGGTTATTCATAGTGCATACGAAACATTACTTACATTTTGGTAATTTTTGCATTACAGTGTCCTTTACAAATCAAAACAACTGAATGTAGGTACTATGTGATGAGATATTTGAGAGACATAGTCAACAGCGGAAGCATAGTAGTCACAGACTCGGTCTGTTAATTAATTTGACATATTATTGACTTCAATTATAGAATTTTCCTGACCAAGTAGTAACTTCAATACTTTGGGCTTTATATTTATTATATTGATATAAGGATATCTTACAATCAATTCCAGTTGGATGAAGTGCGTTTAGAGCTAGCTGATTTATTGGGTGGCTACATGTGATATGGTGCTACATATGTTGTACATTTTAAGTTTGATTTTTAGTTTCCCCTATTGAATCAAACTCTTATGAGATAGGTTGCTGATATGATCTATTTGTTGGGCTGGACACTTCTTTTGTTTATATATATGTATTGGTTATGATTTGTAGTATATGTTCATTGCTAGTATTGATTTTGATAGATAATTATATTGCTAAAGGATTAGCAAAACATTGTAAGTGATGTAAGTGGTTATGATGGTATAATGTTTGATTAACTTTGGTTAAGGATTATTTTTAACCTATATAGTCTTCATCTTCTTGACCATAGTTTTTTATAGTTTTGATCTTAGTAATGATGTAGGTGGATACTCGAATGAAGGTATAATGTTTGATTTGGTGGTGGTGGAGGGGGGGAGGGGTTAGTTAAGGTTTAAGTTGCTTTGTGAATTTGTTTCAAGGTTTGGACATGTAACATTTGTTATATAATGGTTGATTTGTGTACTTATTGGTGATACTTGAATCATGGTATAATGTTTGATTTAGGTGGATGCATGTTTGGCTT
>JBBPDJ010027799.1:0-19106 GCA_037974625.1 Cucumis cinereus | reverse complement strand
TTTACGATGATTTGTTTTTAAGCATGTGTATCCATGTGAGCCTGAGGCTACTATACTAGGTGTGCACACTAGGGTATTTGTTGCCTTGCGTAAGGGTTCGCCCCACCATCGTAAAGACGTTGTGGGCGGTGGCTCTATTACTTCGTAGTTATACGCTGTCATGGTGTTGAGATTACTCCACCATGGCAAAGACATTGCAATTGTTAGCCTCACCGCAACGTAGATTCGCTGGCTTAGTGCTGGGTTCGCCCCACTTTGGGAAAGGTGTTATAGTTGCTAGCCCCACTATAACGTAGGATACCATCAATGTGTTTAGCTGGATCCACCTCGGCGAAGACGCTGTTGGTTTTGATCCCACCACTACGTAGTTATAGCTGTCGTTAGTGTTGAGATTACTCCACTACGGAAAAGACGTTGTTAATGCCAGGTTTTTTCCACTATTACGTAGTTTAGTTTGATAAACATCGGTTACAGATTTTTAGATATTCATATTTTAGCATGATTTGAGTTATGCATAGTTTTACCATGATTTAGAGATAAGTACTGTGCAAGCACCTTTCAAGTGTTTTCAGTTTAAATTATGATGTATGGTTTCAGTTATGATTTGATTTATGGAGGTTTCTAAGTCAATGATTTCTAGCAATTTTATATATATGTTTTAGGTATTTTCTATTAAAGCATCACTCACTGGGCGTTTTAGCTCATTCTTTCGAATTGTTTTCCAACTTTTCAGGTAGAGATCGTAATCTTGGAGCCTGACCTACCACATACTGTCTGCTACTCGGGAAGGTTTAGTACTATTGTACGTTAGTAGTAAATCATGCATGTTACTGTTATAATAAGTTTTGGTACAGTGAGATCGGTTGTATAAGATAGTATGGGTTGCACTATGTAAAAGATATTTGTTTATTTTCCGCCGTTATGTGTTAAGTTTAAAATTGATTTTCTGCAATTAAGTTTATTACGCACTTTTTAAGTTATTGGCATTGTTTAAGTCCCAGTTAAGTTAAGATAGTCAGTGAGAATCGTTAACGTAAGGACGAGATTCGCTGGCTTCACGTCGTCTCCTAGGCCAAGAGTAGAAGGTCTGGGAGAGGGTGTGCCATTAACGAAACTTACTGACAACTTACTTAACCTACTCTGATAACATACAACAAAAAATAATAAATATCACGTAAATAAAATTTTTCTTGTATAAAATGTTTTAAGTATATACTATGCACGCCCAACTCATTGATTGTTAAAATTTACAGACCAAAACATGCATTTGTAGAGTTATGACTATGACCTAAGCAAATTCAAACTCTAATAGCAGACAAGCAGCGGTAGATCAGACTCCAATATCTCGATTTCTACCTGTAAAGTGAGAAAGCATTTGAAAGAGTGAGTTAACGCCCAGTAAGTGACAGTTTAAAAACAATGTATTTTAATAACATATCTTAGAGATCACATGCTTCAAAACTACGTAGACACAGGTAAACATCATGCCCTTAAAACATATCATAACTAAAAACTGTCGCAAGAAAACTGTAACTGAAAACTATTTGCAAGCCACGTGTAATCATTTAATTACGTTGTAGTGGGGGAAAACTCATCACTTCCAATGTCTTTGCCGTAGTGAAGTCATCTCAACAATAACGAAAGCAATAACTACGTTGTTGTGGGATCAATACCAACAACGTATTTCCCGTGGTGGAGCTAACTCAACACAGACGATAGCAATACTACGTTATAGTACAACTAGCATCTATAATGTCTTTGTCATACTGGGGTAAACCAAGCACGAACGACAGCGGAATCTACGTTGGAGTGGGGCCAACATCAGCAATAGCTTTCCCGTAGTGGAGCAAGCTCAACACTCACGACAGCGCTATCTACGTTGTAGTAGAGCCACCACTCACAACGTCTTTGTCATGGTGGGGCAAATCCAGCACTCATGACAACAAGATACTTTAGTGTGCACACCTAGTATATTAGACTCAGGCTCAACCATGAGTACACGTGCTTTTACTAAAATTCTCGTAAAACTTGTAAATAACGTATATACACTTTCAATAATTATCAAGGAATGCTCATAGAACTTGAATCATTCAAATGGTAATGAAATTTCATTTAGAAATACTAAAACAATATTAATTTATCTTTTACTGAAATCTCGTAAAACGTGTAAAAATAATGATTTAATATTCCAATATCCCAGAATGACAATTCATGCATAAAATCAAAAATTAACTATATAATCATAATAAAGAATCTCAAATTATCAAAGTGTTGAGATTAAATATTTTCTCATAAAACGTGCATAATAATAATATTAACACTTTAAAAACAATACTATAAAATTATAAGTCACTCACAAGCTTGATGAAATGTTTTGGGTTCGTAGATTTCTCCAATCGTCAATTTTCCTGAAAATTATCCAAAATCGACGGATTAAACCGAGTCGATAGTAAAAACACGTCCTTAGGTTAAATTCCCTAAATTTTCCTTAATTACAACAAAGTTCCTTTAATTCCTCAAATTTCCTTCAAATTGTTTTCACTCCAAGGGCAAAATGGCCATTTAATAATTGGATAACAATCGGATGAAAGAAAAAAAATGCTTAACCATTCTTTTTTTATGCTTTAGTGACGATTAAACCATAACAAATTTAATGACGGCCTTTTAATGATGGGCAATTTTAAAATCTTCATTTTCAAACTTTCAAAAATCCTAAATTTTAGCCCAGTTTTTCAATGAGCTTTCTGGTGAAACTCCGACGATTAAATTCTCATTTTCTAGCTAAAATTAGACGTTTTAACTATTACCAACAATTACCCATAACTAACTACATTACCTCAAGTTTTGGCTATCTAATTCCTCGTGAATCGTCTGGAATTCAAACTGAAAATTTTGAGGCTCCGTTTTTCCGACGAGTTTTCTTCAATTTTCAAACATCAATTTCGTTAATTGAAGCTAAAATTAATCAAATTAATTGTTAAAAAACAATAAAGGAACTGCTTATTGAGCTTACCACAAATTTTGAAGCTCCAATTTCACCACTAGCTCGTTTAATTTCTTCAAAATCTCCAATTGCACAAGACTGTGAAATTCTTTGCCCCGACGAGTTTCTTCTTCAAATTCATAGTTTTCTTGGCCAAATTTCTTCAAATTGAGCTGCCCATAAGCTTCCTCTCTGTTTTCTAAGCAATGTAGACACAAATTTCGTCCAATTTGATTGGGAATTGAGCTTGAATTTCTTCCTTTTCTCCCTTGTGTTTAAACACTTTGGTGCCCAGAAAATTTCATCTCTCTCTCTCTCGGGTTTCTTCTCCCTTTTTTACTTCAATTTTCTTTCTTCTTCCCTTCCAAAATGATCGAATGTAGCTTAATAAGAAATTTCAATCGAAATTCCATCCAATTGGGAGAAATTTGGAAGAAAATTAAGAAATTTCAACTTTCTTTATTTTTCTCTTTATCCTTCTCGGCACACTTTTTAAGACTAATATTTTTTTTTAATAAAAGAAAATTATCACATTAATATAATAATAATAATAAATAAATAAATTTAAAATCATTTCTTTTTCCTTTTTCTTTTTCTTTTTTTAAAACAAAATACCTAAAATGCCCTTTCCAAAAATTACTAAAATAACCTTCCATTATTTTATTATTATTTTTACAACAAACAACTTGAAGTACAAGAGTTCGGTATTACAGTAACACTATTCTCAAATGGTTCTCATGAGCTCTTCTGTCATTCGAATATATATTAGTATATTATCAATGAATACTATCTCGAACTGATCTAAGTATTCATGAAAAATCATGTTGATGAGATCCATGAAAATTGTTGGTGCATTCGTTAAATCGAATGGCATTACTCGAAAATCTTAATGTCGATATCTCGTTCTGAATGTCGCCTTTGGAACAACAGATTCTATAACCTTCAACTACTGATATCCCGACCTTAAGTCAATGTTTGAAAACACTAGCGCTCCTTTCAACTCGTCGAACAAATCATTTATACGAGGTAAAGGTTACTTATTACGTATCTTGACCTTATTCAACTGTCTATATTCTAAACATAATCGTAGCGTGTCATCTTTCTTCTTTACAAATAACATTAGGGCTCCCCAAGGTGATACACTAGGTCAGATGTATCCCTTGTCCACTAACTCTTGTAACTGGATTTTTAATTCTTTCAACTCGCTCGGTGCCATTCTGTACGCTATCTGACAAATAGGTGTTGTTCCAAGAAAAAAAGCAATAGTAAATTCAATTTTTCTATCAGGTGGTAATCCTGATAAATCATCGAAAAACACATCGATAAATTTTCGTACCCCCAAATATCTTCAGGTCTCAGTTTTCCTTTATGAACTTCTACTGTGTGGGCAAGATAAGTCATATAACCTTTTCTCATCATCTTTGCAGCTTTCATCGCTGAGATAAAAAATGTTGGAATAATTTTCCTTTCTCCTCTGAAAACCACTTTAGTTTATCCTTGTTTTCGGAAATTACTTCTTTTCTACGACAATCCATAGTAGCATGGTTTGTAAACAGAATGTCCATGCCAAGAAATACATCTAGCTCTCGTAACTCAAGGGGTATCAGATCTACATACATACTGACACCCTCTACTAAGACTTCCCATCCTGTACTTAACAAACCAGTACAACATCGTCGACAGGAGTATAAATAATTAATTCGTTTGGTAGTGCTTCTATCATTCTACTCAATTTACTCATAAATATCCTAGAGACAAATGAATGTGTAGCTCCATGATCTAATAAATCATAGGCAGGTAAATCACAAACAACTAATGTACCGGTAATGACGTCCAGTGCATTATCCACTTCCTCGGCAAATACTTTTCCTCGCTGACGAGGTCGTCTCGCAACCCCTTCCTGCTTAACATCACTAGAACTGCTACATCCTGCGTCTAAAATTCTTAACTGACTTTCTGCTTGGGATGGGGCTTGTCGCCCTCCTTGAAATCCTACTCTCAGCTATGGACAATCTCTTCTAAAATGATCGAGTTGCTTGCAGTGATAGCATACATCTTCTCCTCCCTAACACGGTCCCTTGTGAGCTTTGCCACCACTGTTACATACATTTCTTCCCACAAGATTGGTTACTGAGTCTTGTCCTGACCTCGACCATGTCGATGATCCTGTTGACTAACTGGAGGTCCTCCGACTTTGTCTGGAAAATGCAATCCTTGAATTGTCTCATTTGTAAGATTGACTAGGAGATCGAGATTTAAAATCCCTTCTCTCTGATACTCCAGGAGTAAATCGTTGCTGATCTCGTCCACGGAAACAACTAGTCGTAGAAACAACTCGACTAGGTCCCGTGTCCTACTTTCTTTCTTCTAGGCTTTGCTCAACTTGCATAGTTGTTTCGACATATTGGGGAAAATCCATCCACTTGCCTATAGCTGTCACAGATGTACAGATCTCCTTTTGCAGTCTTTTCTAAAACATTCTACACCTATCAGTTTCAGAAGCAATGATAGTGTAAGCATACTTGGATAATTCGGTATACTTCCTCTCGTATTCTGCTACTTATAATTTACCTTGTACCAGTTCAGAAATTCATCTCACTTTTCCTCACAGTATGTACTAAGGTAGTACGTATCTTCAAATATCTTCTTAAAGGTCTCCCAATTCATTGTACTAGTGTCTCCTCTACCAGACTCGATAGATTTCCATCAGCCTTCTGCTTCTTTCTGCAGTAGAAATGTGGCCAATCTAACTTTCCTCTCATTAGGACAATCCATTACTCTAAAACATTTCTCCAGCAAATTCAACCATAATTCTGCATTAGCTGGGTCCGTCAAACCCTCGAAAAATGTGGCTCCTAAATATTCGAGTCGCTCTATTCCATATTTCTTTTCTGGATCATTGGACATTGATCCAAGTGATTTCGCTTACGGTTGCACGAATCTGGTAAACATTCTACTTTCTATGTCTGTTTCTTCTCTTGGGGTAATAGATTCTCCTTCAAACGGAGCTTGGGTAGGCTCATGTATCCATTCCGATTCCTACCTATGTTGTCTGCTACCTCTATGAGGAGGCATGATTCCTATAACATATCAGCTTATTAAACATGTTACAATTACCTTTAAATCTATATGCATATTACGGGACTCTTAAATTTCTCTTTACTATTTCATAACACCCCAAAATTTTTTAAAACTCTTGCTATGGTAACAAGTTGTCACACCCTCTCCTAGACTCTCTACTCTTAGCATAAGTGATGGCATGAAGCCAGTAAGTAACGTTTCTAACTTAATGACACTTACTGACAACTTACAAACAACCTACTTAACTTACTCTAATAACATACAACGGAAAATAATACATAACACACAAATAAAAATTTTCTTGTACAAAAGGTTTTAATTATATACTATTAACGCCCAACTCACCGATTACTAAAATTTATAGACCAGAATATGCATATATAGAGTTATGATTATAACCTAAGCGAATTCAAACTCTAATAGGAGACAAGCAGTAGTAGGTCAGGCTCGGGAATCGCGATAGACCTGTAAAGTGAGAAGACATTTGAAAGAGTGAGCTAACACCTAGTGAGTGACAGTTTAAAAACAATTTATTTTGATTACATATCTTATAGACCACATGCTTTAGATATATATAAATAGGTAAACATCACGCTGTTAAAACATATTAAAACTGAAAACTGTTGCAAGAAAACTGTAACTGATAACTATTTGCAAACCATGTGTAATCATTTAACTACGTTGTAGTGGAAAAAATCCAGCACTTCCAACATCTTTGCCGTAGTGGATTCATCTCAACACTAACGGCAGCAATAACTACGTCCTTGTGGGATCAACACCAACAACGTTTTTGCCGTGGTGGAGCTAGCTCAAAACATACGATAGCAATACTATGTTATAGTGGGACTAGCATCTATAACGTCTTTGTCGTAGTGGGGTAAATCCAACACTAACGACGGCGGAATCTAGATTGTAGTGGGGCCAACAGTAGCAAGTCTTTGTCGTAGTGGATCAAGCTCAACACTTACGACAGCACTATCTACGTTGTAGCGGAGCCAATACTCAAAACGTGTTTGCCATGGTGGGGCGAACCCAACACTTATGAGAGCAAAAATACTCTAGTGTGCCCACCTAGTATATGAGCCTCAGGCTCAACCATGAGTACACATGCTTTTACTAAAATTCTCGTAAAACGTGTAAATAATGTATAAACATTCTCAATAATTGTCAAGAAATGCTCATAAAACTTGAATTATTCAAATCATGATGAAATTTCATTTAGAAATACTAAAACATACTTAATTCATATTTTACTGAAATCTCGTAAAACGGAAAAAAAATATTCGACCTTTAACTTTATCAAACAACATATTAATACATGTAGAAATTATAAATCTTGCATCTAATCTTTATAGAACATATTCTAGCCCAAAAAATTCATAAATCCTTACGGATTTAACGTTAGGTTTTTATCTCGTAAAACGTGTAAAAATAATAATTTAATATTCAAATATCTTGGAATAACAATTCATGCATAAAATCATAATTAACTATATAATAATTATAATATATGCTTGTATTATAAAGAATCTGAAATTATCAAAATGTTGAGATTAAATATTTTTCTCATAAAACGTGCATAATCGGGATATTTTAAAAATATTAATACTTTAAAAATAATAGTATACGATTATAAGTCACTCACCAACTTGATAGAACGTTCTCGGTTCCTAAATTTCTTCAATCATCAAACTCCTTGAAAATTATCCGAAACCGATGGATTAAATCAAGTCGATAATAAAAACTCGTTTTTAGGTTAAATTCCCTAATTTTTCCTTAATTACAAAAAAGTTCCTTTAATCCCTCAAATTTTCCTTCAAATTATTTTTACTCCAAGGGCAAAATGGTCATTTAATAATTGCATAATAATCGGGTGAAAAAATGCTTAACCATTTTGTTTGTATGCTTCAATGGCGGTTAAACCTTAACAATCTTTTAATGGCGGGCTTTTAATGACGGGCCGTTTTAAAATCTTCATCTTCCACCTTTCAAAACTCCCAAATTTTAGCCCAGTTTTCCAATGAGCTTTCCAGCGACACTCGAACGATTACATTCTCCTTTTTCGACCAAAATTAGACGTTCTAAGTATTACCAATCAATTACCCATAACTTAAACTGTATTACCTCAAGTTTTGGCCTAATTCCTCGAGAATCATCGGAAATTCAAGATGAAAATTTGAGGCTCTATTTCTTCGGCGAGACTGTTCTTCAATTTTAAAATGTTAAATTTGTCAATTGTGGCCAAATTGATCAAATTAATTGGTACAAATCAATAAAGCAACTTCTTATTGAGCTTACGACAAATTTTGAAGCTCCTATTTTACCTCTAACTCGTTCAATTTCTTCAAAATTTCAATTGCTCAAAACTGTGAAGTTTTTGTCCGAACGAGTTTTTCTTCAAATTAGTAGTTTTCTTAGCCAGATTGAGTTGTCCATCAGCTTCATCTCTCTTTTTAAAGCAATTTAGACACAAGTTTCATCCAATTTGATTGAGAATGGAAGCTCAATTTCTCTCTTCCCCTCACTGCGTTCATGTAAATGTTACCCAGAAAATTCTCTCTCTTAGTATTTTTCTTCCTTTTCTTCTTCTTCTTCTTCTCCTCAATTTCCTTATTTTCTTCCTTAAAAATGATCGATTTCACTTGTTATTAAAGAAATTCCCACCGATTAAGTATCCAATTAGGATAATTGAAAGAAATTCCAACCTCCATTTTTTCTCCTCCTTCCTCTCGGTCAAATGAGGTAATTTCTTTTTTTTTTTTTTAAGATAACATGAAATTCCACTTTTAATAATAATAATAAAATTCCTTTTTTTTTTTGCAAAATTATCAAATTAGCCTTTTTTAAAAGTAAATTACTAGAATGCCCTTTTCAAAATTACTAAAATTGTTCTTTTTGCCATTTCTTTTTTACTCTATAATAGAGGCGAAACATGAGGAGCATTTGCGCAAAGTTCTAGAAACTCTAAGGTCGAACAAGCTTTAAACTAAGTTTTCTAAGTGTGAATTTTGGGTGAAGCAAGTGGCCTTCCGTGGTCATATTGTGTCTAGGGATGGAGTTTCAGTGGACCCTGCAAAGATTGAAGTTGTTACCAGTTGGTATCGACCTTCTATGGTCTTAGAGGTTTGTAGCTTTCTGGCCTTAGCAGGCTATTACAGGCGATTTGTAGGAAATTTTTCAGGTGTAGCCACCTCTTTGACTCAACTGACCAGGAAGAGGATTCCTTTTGTTTGGACCAAAGCTTGTGAGGACAGCTTCCAGAGTCTGAAGCAGAAATTCATTACTGCACCAGTTCTTAAAGTGTTGGATCGTTCAGGTAGTTTTGTGATTTACAGTGATGCATCAAAGAAAGGTTTTGGTTGCGTTCTGATGCAGCACGGGAAGGTGGTGGCTTATGCGTCCCACTAGTTGAAGAACCATGAACAGAACTATCCTACGCATAATCTGGAGTTAGCAGCAGTAGCTTTTGCACTCAAAATTTGGGAGCTTATCTGTATAGAGAAAAGATACAGATTTTAACTAACCACAAGAGTTTTAAATACTTCTTCACCCAGAAAGAGTTGAATATGAGACAACGTAGATGATTGGAGTTTGTGAAGGACTATGACTGTGAAATACTATACGAGCCTTGTAAGGCGGATGTGGTAGCTGATGCTCTGACCAGGAAGGTAGCTCATTCAGCAGCTCTCATTACCAGACAGACTTAGTTGCACCTAGATTTTGATCAAGCTAAGATTGCGGTTGTAGTGGGGGAAGTCACCTCATAGTTGGCATAGTTGACGGTGCAATCGACGTTGAGACAGAGGATTATTGATGTTCAGGGTGGAGATCGATACTTGAGTATGAAGCGCCACCTAGTTATGACAGGACAAGTTGTAGAATTTTCTATATCCTCTGATGGTGGGCTCCTGTTTGAGAGACGCTTGTGCGTTCCAGCAGACAGCGATGTTAAGCATAAGTTGTTGTATGAAGCTTATAAATCTCCATTCTCTATACATCCTGGTAGTACCAAGATGTACCAGGACTTGAAACATTTTTATTGGTGGCCTAACATTAAGAGAGAAGTAGCAGACTTTGTTGGCAAGTGTCTGGTGTGTCAGGAAGTGAAAGCACCAAGGCAGAAGCCAGCTAGTTAGTTACACCCTCTTGGAGTTCCAAAGTGGAAGTGGCAGAACGTGCCAATCGACTTTATTACAGGGTTGCCTAGGACAGCGAAGGGCCACACTGTGATTTGGGTTATTGTGGATAGACTCACCAAGTGGGCACAGTTGTACTTGAAAGAAGTGGTGAGATTGCATTAAGTTCTCGTGTCGATTGTTTCAGACAAGGACACTCGTTTCACCTCTAATTTCTGGAGAAGTCTTCAGAATTCTTTGGGCACACAATTATATTTTAGTACAACTTTTTACCCACAGATTGATGGTCAAACTGAACATTTGAACCAGACATTGGAGGTTATGTTGAGATCATGTGCGTCAGAGTTCTCAGGTAGTTGGGACTCTCACTTGCATATTGTGGAGTCCGCTTATAACAAAAGCTACTAGGCTAGCATTGGCATGGCGCCGTTTGAAGTCTTGTATGGTAAGTAGTGCAGGTCTCCTGTGTGCTGGGATGAGATTGGTGAGCAAAGATTGATTGGTCTTTAGTTATTACTACAATCCACTAACAAGGTCATTCAGCAGATTATAGCACACACGAAAGCTGCTTAGAGTAGACAAAAGAGCTATGCTGATGTGAAGTGGAAAGATCTTGAATTCGAGGTGGGAGATAAAGTGTTTTTAAAAGTAGCACCCATGAGAGAAGTTTTGAGATTCACAAAGAAAGGGAAATGGAGTCCACGTTTTATTGGACCGTTTGTGATTCTTCAGAAAATTTGTCTTGTCGCGTATTGGTAAGCGTTGCCACCATCTCTTTCTGCAGTCCACGACATTTTCTACGTCTCAATGTTGAGGAAGTATGTAGAAGACCCATCACACGTCATTGAATATGAGCCACTAATGTTCAATGAGAATCTGAGTTATTAGGAGTAACCTGTTGAGATTCTGACTAAAGAGGTGAAGGTGCTACGCGACAGGAAAATTGGGTTAGTAAAAGTTTTGTGGCGGAATCCGCAAGTTGAAGAGGCTACATGGGAGCTAGAGAATGACATGAGAGCACGTTATCCAAAGTTGTTTGATGATTAGAACTTTTGAGGATGAAAGTTTGTTAAGAAGGAAAGATTGTAACAACCCCAAATTAGAGGTAAATTTCTTCTTTTGGACACTCTTTATTTACTCTTTTATTTGGGATTTAGTTGAAATTTTCTTGGTGTTAAAAAGAAGAAAATTGGAAAAGAAATAAATATAATAATATTAATATTAGTATTATTAATATTTCTATTATTATTATTATTATTTATTTTTTTAATTTTTTCTTCTTTTTCTTTCTTCTTTTCATTTCTTTCTCCTTCTTCCTTTCTCCTTTCTCCTTCTTTCTTCTTCATTTTATGTGTCTCCCTGCCGCCCTCTTCTCTTTTTCTCTTCTTCCTTCTTTCTTTCCCTTTCCCTTTTCTACTTCTCTCAAGGTCAGCTACAGCCACCCTCTCTTAGATTGTCGTCTGCACGCACGTCTCCCCGCATCGCTGCACAGACCACGTCGTACGGATATGCGTTAGCTAAACTCTCATCGTACTAGATCCGTACATTGCAAGATCTATCTCTCACGCCAGAGCGCGCGTCCCGCCTCCTTCTGTCTTTGCAAGTTGTGTTGTTGCCACTTTGGATCCGCGTCAATTCCCACCTAAACGTTGGTGCCGCTCCAGATCAACTCCACGACGCTGCGTGTCACATCGTTACTGTGATGCGACGTTCCACGTCGCTGTCTTCTCGGTGTTGAAATTAACTTGCGTCACCACCAAGCCAAGTTCCGCCACCTTTTCTTGGAAGATTGGGTAAATGCGGTAAGATTCTTGTGAATCAATCTTTTGGAGATCTTGGATACTTGTTACCGTTATGTTTAGAAAATTATTTTTGATTAATTAAGGCACCTACCGTTGTTGAAGGAGCGAATTGTTGGAGTAAGTTGTAGCATCGTTGGGCGTTGTTCGTAGGATTTCGAGCAATCTTTGGGTAAGTCTTGGTTAGAGGCATAAAGGTTCTTTGTCATTCTTAGTTTAGCCATGAGGATTCACTGTTCGTATTCTTATATTTCGGGTGATGTTTTTAGGATCTTCTTGGTGTGATTCTAATTTCCAATCGATTTTGAGGTAAGGGGTTCCCTACTGTCTTACGCCCCAACCCTATTTAAGTTTATGCGGTTTATGTGTGTTACTTTCATGATGTGTGGATACGGTTGTGATATTATTGATTTGTGCGATACTTTTTGAGAAATATTGTTGTGGTGAATGCTTATGGGATTGCATACATGAATTGTATTGTTGTTGCGCATAATGTTTGACAATGATACCTTTGTTATATATGTTATGTGGTCTTTGTACGTAGGGTATAGTTGTTGTTATGCATAATGATTTTGTCACACCCTCTCTTAGACTCTCTACTCTTAGCCTAGAAGACGACGTGAAGCCAGTAAGTCTGATTTCTACCTTAACGATTCTCACTAACCATCTAATCACAGACTATCTACTCATCATAAAAAAATAAAACATAGCAGTAGAACTATCATATGCAGCGGAAAACTAAAACGCAAACACAAAAAGTGAAAACTCCACGTAAAGTTGAGTTTGTTTTTCCGCAATTTTTAAGTTATCGGTCCTGTTTAAAT
Source organism: Cucumis cinereus (assembly GCA_037974625.1). Classification (NCBI taxonomy): domain Eukaryota; kingdom Viridiplantae; phylum Streptophyta; class Magnoliopsida; order Cucurbitales; family Cucurbitaceae; genus Cucumis; species Cucumis cinereus. The sequence goes on along the minus strand of JBBPDJ010027799.1, from coordinate 6,283 downwards.
TGTAGTTAAGTTAAGATAGTCAGCGAGGATCGTCAAGGTAAGGACGAGATTCGCTGACTTCACGCCGTCTCCTAGGCTAGGAGTAGGGAGTCTGGGAGAGGGTGTGACAGCTTGGTATCAGAGCAAAAGTTTAGTACTCTGGGATGTTTAGAAGAGTAAAGAGTGTTTAAGAGTCTAGTAACATGCATGTAGGTAAGAGGCAAGTGTAACATGTCTAATAGATTGACGTTATACAGGAAATTATGCCTCCACGAAAATAAAGCAGACAACGTAGGGAGGACGTAGAAGGGATGCGAGATCCTACCCATGCTCAGTTTGAGGGGAATCTAGTATCCCCAGAGAACAAGCAGAGCTAGAGAGCCGTATGTTTTCGCAATTCGCGCAGAGATTGGCAGAATCAGTTGGATCATTATCCCACGATCCAGAGAGGAGATATAGTATTGAACGACTCAAAGCTTTGGGACCTACGGTATTCGAGGGCTCGACTGACCCAGCAGATGCAAAAGCTTGGCTGAATCTGTTGGATAAATGTTTTAGTGTTATGGACTGCCCAGATGAGAGGAAGGTCAGACTGGCAACGTTCATGTTGCAAAAAGAAGCAGAAGGCTGGTGGAGATCAATAGAGTCACGACGAAGGGATACCAGTACCATGAGCTGGGAAATCTTCAGAAGGATTTTTGAAAATAAGTACGATCCTAGTACTTACTATGTAGCAAAGAGGGATGAATTCCTCATATTAGTACAAGGTGCACTGTCAGTTGAAGAATATGAGAGGAAGTATACCGAGTTGTCACGGTATGCTTATACTATTGTAGCATTAGAGATTGATAGGTTCCAACAGTTTGAGAAAGGATTGAGGATGGACATTCGAACATCGGTCACTGCCATAGCCAAGTGGGCAAATTTTTCACAGTTGGTCGAGACAACGATGCGAGTAGAGTAGAGCCTAAGTGAGGGTAGGCAAGACATGAGACCTAGTCAGACTGCTTTTACGACTAGTAGTTTTTGTTGACGAGACCAGCCGAGATTCGCTTCAGGAGTGTCTAGAAGGAGAGATTTTAAATCTCGCTCTCATAGTCAGACTTTCAGGAGAGATGGTTCAGAGAGTGCTTCGCAGAGGACCTCCAGTCGATCATCAGGATCATCATCAGGACAGAGGTCAGGACATGGATCTGTCAGTAGCCCTGTTGACAGAAGCCAATGCAACAGTTGTGGCAGAGCGCACAAGGGACCATGTATGGCAGGAGAAGGTATCTGTTTCCACTGAAACAACCCGATCATTTCAAGAGAGAATGTCCACAGCAGTAGGCAGGAACTCAGGGAGGGCATCAGGCCCTAGCATATCAATTCAGTCAGCAGAGGATTTCAGGGGCTGGTGGCGGTAGTTCTAGTGGTGCTTACCAGAAAGGGGTTGCAGGACGATCTCGACAGCAAGGAAAGATATTTGCGATGACTCGATGGGAAATGGATAACGCGCCAGATGTAATTACTGGTACGTTACTTGTCTGCAATTTACCTGCACATGTATTGTTTGATCCTGGAGTTACACATTCTTTTGTATCTAGATTGTTTGTAAGTAAATTAAATAAGATGATAGAGTCACTGCCAGACGACCTAGTTATTTATACACCTATTGGTGTTGGAGTATTGGTCAGTGACGTGATTAGAGACTGTGAGATCATAGTAGAAGGTGTCAACCTATTTGCAGATCTGATACCTTTTGATTTGCAAGAGCTAGATGTAATTTTGGGCATGGATTTTCTGTATTCCAACCATGCTACCATGGATTACCATACAAAGGAAGTGACTTTCCGGAGACCAGGAACAGCGGAGGTAATTTTCAGAGGAAAACAGGAAGTTATTCCTACATGTCTAATTTCAGTGATGAAAGCTACGAAGATGATGAGGAAAGGTTGTATGACATTTCTAGCACACATAGTTGAGTTAAAAAAAGAGGAGTTGAAACTTGCGGATGTCCCAGTAGTAAGAGAGTTTGCAAATATGTTTCCCGCTTATCTATCAGGACTACCACCTGATAGGGAGATTGAGTTCGGTATTGATTTGTTACCTGAGACAACGCCGATTTCAAAGACACCGTACAGAATGGCACCAATTGAACTAAAAGAGTTAAAGACTCAGCTACAAGAGTTAGTAGATAAGGGATACATTAGACCTAGTGTATCACCTTGGGGAGCTCCAGTATAGTTCGTAAAGAAGAAAGATGGAACACTGCGATTATGTATAGAGTATAGACAGCTGAATAAGGTTACGATACGTAACAAGTATCCTTTACCACGTATCGATGACCTGTTTGATCAGTTGAGAGGTGAGTCAGTGTTTTTTAAGATTGATTAGAGATCAGGATATCATCAGTTGAAGGTGAAAGAGTCAGATATTCCCAAAACAACATTCAGGACCAGGTATGGACATTATGAGTTCAGAGTAATGCCGCTTGGTTTGACGAGTGCTCCAACAGTATTTATGGATTTGATGAACAGGATATTCCATGAATATCTAGACCAGTTGGTTATCGTGTTCATCGATGATATTCTAATATATTCGAAAGACAAAGGTGCACATGAGTACCATCTGAGAACAGTATTGCAAACATTGCGAGATAAGCTGTTGTATGCCAAGTTTAGTAAATGCGAGTTCTGGCTTGATCGCGTAATGTTTCTTGGGCATGTTGTGTGAGCATATGGTATTAGTGTTGACCCTCAGAAAACGGAAGCTATTGTTAAATGGGAGAGACCGACCAATGTTTATTGAAGATTTGGAGACATTATTTATTTGGTGAGAGGTGCCACATATTTACTGATCACAAAAGTTTGAAATATATCTTTGATCAGAAAGAGTTGAATATGAGGCAGAGAAGATGGCTTGATTTGATCAAAGATTATGACTCTTCTATTGAGTACCATCCAGGCAAAGCGAATGTTGTTGAATATGCGCTCAGTAGGAAGCCCAGACTTCCTAAGGATGTTCTGTGTGGTATTCGAGTGAAACTGATGAATGATTTGAGGAGTTCTAGAGCAGCAGTAGCAGTGGAGAGAGCAGGGAGTTTGTTTCCTCAGTTTCAGGTTCGATCTTCACTAACAGATGAGAATGTAAAAAGACAGGCTGAGGATATTGTATTGCAGAAACTGTTTGAGAAATCTCAGCAGAATAGTAGAGCAGAATTTGAGCAAAGAGCCGATGGCACGATCATGAAACAGGGAAGGTTATGTGTTCCCAACCTGAAAGATCTCAAAGATAATATTTTAAAAGAAGCTCACAATTCAGCTTATGCTATGTATCCAGGTAGCACCAAGATGTACAGGACTTTGAAGAAGACTTATTGGTGGTCTGATATGAAAAGAGAAGTGGAAAAATATGTTAATAGATGTCTGATCTGTCAAAAAGTTAAATCAGTGAGACAGAGGCAAGGAAGACTTTTGCAACCATTTCCGATACCTAAATGGAAATTAGAGCATATTACAATGGATTTCTTGTTTGGATTATCACGTACTTCTAGTGGATACGATGGTATTTAGGTTATTATTGATAGACTCACAAAGACATCACGATTTATTCAAATCAGAGCTACATTTACGCTAGATCATCTAGTTAAGCTATACGTGGACAGGATCGTAAGTCAGTATGGAGTGCCAGTGTCCATTGTGTCAGATAGAGATCCAAGGTTTACATCTAAGTTCTGGCCTAGTTTGCAGAAGGCTATGGGTACGAAGCTAAAGTTTAGTACAGCTTTTCATCCGTAGATGGATGGGCAGTCAGAGAGAACTATACAGACGCTCGAGGATATGTTGAGAGCGTGAGTCCTACAGTTTAGCGGTAATTGGGACACTAACCTATCATTGATGGAGTTTGCATATAATAACAGTTACCATTGCAGTATTGGGATGACACCATACGAGGCACTATATGGTAAACCTTGCAGAACTCCAGTATGTTGGAATGAGGTAGGTGAACGAAAATTAGTTGGCCCTGAGTTAGTTCAAATCACGATACATACAGTGAAATTGATCATGGAGAATCTAAAGACTGCCCAGGACAGACAGAAAAGCTACGTTGAAGTTAGGCAGAAGGATCTAGAGTTTGAGGTCGGTGATAGGGTATTTCTGAAACTATCTCCATGGAAAGGCGTTCTTCGTTTTGGACGGAAAGGTAAATTAAGGGCTAGGTATATTGGACCCTACCAGATTACAGTAGGGCCAGTAGCTTATCAACTTGAGTTGCCTACAGAGCTTGCAAGGATTCATGATGTTTTCCATGTGTTGATGCTGAGGAAGTATGTACAAGATCCATCACATGTGTTGCCAGAGCAACCAATGGAGTTATAGGAGAACTTATCATATGAGAAAATGCAACTTAGGATTCTTCATAGGAAAGAGCAAGTATTGAGAAACAAGACAATTTCACTCGTGAAAGTTCTTTGGAGGAATCACGAAGTGGAAGAGGCAACATGGGAAACAGAAGATCAGATAAGGAGAAAGTATCTGTCTTTACTTGGGTAGCTATTTTCTTATTTTCGAGGACGAAATTTTCAAAAGGGTGTAATAGTTGTAATACCTGACATTTTATTTATTTAAGTTGTTTATTGTAAAAGTATTATTAAGATATTGATGGGCATTTTAGTAATTTTTGATAATGGTAATTGAGTAATTTTGTTTAAGAATTGGTAAAAAGTTAATTTTGTAGTTTTGTTTAAAAATAAATTAAATAATGTTTTAATAAAAGAAAAAGAAAAAGAAAAGGAAAAAGGAAAAGAAAAAACATTTACTTATTTATTTATTGATTTTCTATTTATCATGTATTAAAAAAACTAGTTTTTTTTTAATTTGTGTGCCGTGGAGGTGAGAATGGAAGAAAAAGGGAAATTATCAACTTCTTCTCCAATTGGATGTAAATTCGATGGAGATTCTTTTATATCAAGCTGCTGTCAGTCAATTGAAGAAGTAGAAAAGAGAATTGAGGAGGAAATTGAAGAAAAAAAGAAGAGAAAACCGAGAAAGAGAGAAGAGAAAACTGGGTAAATTGCTTTTGAACACATTGAGAAGAAGTGAGAAATTAAGCTTCGATTCTAAATCAATTTGGACGAAATTTGTGTCTAAATTGTGTAGTAAAGAGAGAGGAAGCTGATGGACAGCTCAATTTGGAGAAAGTTTGGTGAAGAAACCACTGAATTTGAAGAAAAAGGAAGTCGGGCTGCTGGAAAATGCGAAAAACGGACCCGAAACATTGAAAATTAAATTCTTCGTCTACAGGCTGAATTAAGATCTAATTTTTGGAGGTAAGCTAGATTATTAGTTCATTTAAAGTTCTGTAAAAGGAATTGAGTTATCTGTGTAAGAAGAAAACGAAGTTTCAATTCTCAGATTTAAGCTCGCCGGAAAACTGAGCAAGGTGACTTCCAGAGACGATTTCGAGTTATCGACAAGGAATTGGGAGCTCATTTTTTAAGGTAAGCAAATAGACTCATGTAGAAATCGTTTACCATAGGTTAGAGTGTCTAATTGTTAGTAGATTGAGAGAATTGGCTCGCCGAAGTTGGATCAGTGCAGTGGCCGAAAAACTGGAACTTAAGTAAGAAAAAGGAAGAAGAAAAGTGTATTATTATTATTATTGTTGTTGTTGTTATTATTATTATTATATGTATGTAAGTATGTATGTATGTATATAATTATGTTTATATAATATTTTAGGGGAAAAAAACTAATTCAAAAAGGAAAATTAAAGAAAATTTGGTTTTCCTCGGTTTTCGTGCCAAGTGATTTAAGGATCGATTCTGAATTTACTTTCAGAAAATTTGGAGATTGGGAAAATTTATGAGCCAGGGATAGCCCGTCAAGTTTGTGAGTGATATTAGTATTTTAATCTTTTTTAATATTAAAATAATGACCGGAATGCACGTTTTTTGATAATTTTCAAAACTTTTAGAAAATTTTAGAAAAATCATGTTGTTCATATTTTTGAAGCATGTTTGAAGCATGATTTAAGTGTTTTAAGGCACATCCGGTAGTTTGAATATAATAATATTATATTGACACGTTTTATGAGACAATGCCTGTTTACGAAATAAGCATGTTTTATAATATATTAGGCCCTGTTTATGTTTAATGAGATGATTTTGATGATTTTCATAACTTTTTTAGCATGTTTTGACTACTACAGAACCTAAGCACGTTTTGCATGTTTTACGAGGTTTTTCAAAATCATGAGTTATGATGATTTAATGTTTCTATAAGATTTCTACCATGTTATAAGTGATGTTTAAGCATGATTT
>JBBPDJ010027768.1:0-19119 GCA_037974625.1 Cucumis cinereus | reverse complement strand
TATATTAACCTCATTACCCTTTACGAGCTAGGAAGGGGACCTCATGGACCTACAGATCAGAAGCTACAACGATATGATATTAATTGGCTAAACTCATTAACCACATTAATAAATATTCGTTAACTGTGTATACACTCCACTAAAGACATACAACTGAACTCTTCTCACTGTAGATATATTTCTGTGTCCACGAATGTAGACCAATAACAGCAAGTTAGTACTTCACAAGTGTTCGTAACTCCAGCTAGATCAAATTACCGTTTTACCCCTGAGTTACTTCTTAGTCCTTAAATATCAATGCTCCTCCAATGAACAACATGCTTATGGTCCAACCAATAAGCAAAAATTTCTCTCGTGCCATAGAGAGGGTAGGGCCATTTGTTCAAGTTCCGGAGACACCAATTAAGGAAACACTCATCTACTTACCCTAAAGTCGAGAATGAGTGAATTTCATCTTGTGTGATTGATCTAGTTTCCAACTTTTCACTTGGTCTTGTCCCCAAAATGATAGGCTTATTGACTCGAAAAACAGGTCACTCTCACCCATACAAATCAAAGGACAATACCTCGTGAACATGAGTTCATAATACACTTAGGATTAAGACTAAGTTGCCTAAGTCATCCTATTTGAAATAGAAATCTAACTAGTCAATGGGGTTACATCTAGTGGTTACTATTTCGTGGTCCAGTCTTATGCAAACTCATTGCATAGGATACCCCCACATGCGTGTCACATACACGAACACATTTGATCATTGTGTTTGTATCAAATACATAGTGAGTCGTATCCATAGTGTTACCAGGATAACGTACCCAACTTTATCCTTATACTATAGACCCTTTAAGCTGTATCTTGAACAATGATCCCTATATGTCTCCACATACTATTCAAGACTCATAAAACAACTTAGGATGTTAGTTTATTGGATCTGGGTTAGTTATACAAAAATAATCAATTACTATTCATTGAAATAGAAATAATAATTGTTTATTAATAACGGTCAACGGTTTACATTTACTATCTACGAGTTTTAGGACATAAAACCCAACAATTGTAACCACGAAAAGTACGAGGTAAACCAAACAAGAAATCTATCGTAATGTGCTCCCACTTCCACTCAGGTACTTGGAGTGGATTCAGAAGTCCTTCAGGTCTTTGGCGCACTAGTTTAACTTGTTGACGGATTAAACATCTATCAACATACTCAACGATCTCTCGCTTCAATCCGTGCCACCAATATCTCTTCTTCAAAGTCCTGTACATCTTGGTACTGTCCGGATGTCGAACATAAGATGACTTGTGGGCCTCTTTCAATATAGCATCCTTGAGTTCTTTGATGCTTGGAACACACAATCTACCTTGCTAAACTATAGCACCATCAGATCTCTACACAAACTCTGCCTCATGGCCTTGCTTGATCTTCTCAAGCAATTTCTGTAGTGAAGAATCTTCTAACTTGTGACGACCCAACTTTTCAAACTAACCTAAGGCCCTTACTTTAATTAAAGCAATATTTTAAAACCAAAATCATGTAAAGTTTAAACCATTTTATTAAAGAAGTAAAAAAAAAACAAAAACAAAAACAAAAACAAAAAAACAACTTTATGTAGAAAACCAAATGACTTAAAAAATAAACAAAATAATTAAAAGAACCTAGTCGGGGTTTCCTAAGTAAAACATAAACAAACAAAACTCATAAGTTTAAATGAAAACCTTCTATCAACAGTTCATAACATTCTGAAATCGTCATATCATAAAAAGTACAGCAGAAGCATGTGTCATAATATTCTCCAATGGTACGATCACGGGTCCTTTTTGTCACTCGTCGATTTTCTATTACCTTTGTCTGAAAAATAAACATGAAAAGGGTGGGTATATAAAATACCTAGCAAAGACCCACTACTTGACACACTAGGTTAATCGTTAACTTTCTATTAAGCATATACCCTTTGCCATATTAGTCTAATGATCTCGTAGGAACACATATATCAGTCTAGTGAACTCGTAGGAACACACATATCAGTCAAGTGAATCCATAGAAATATATATCAGTCTAGTAAATCCATAGGAACACATGTATCATTCAAATGAACTTGTAGGAACACATATATATACATGGTATCCTAGCCTATAGATAAAGTTAACAGTTACCATCAGTCTAAAACATTTATCTCAGTCAATCTCAACCCAAATCAGTCATAGACATATCACATGAGATTTAATTCAACCTTATCATTCACATTACATATTCGTCATGCTTCAAGATTTTTTCATAATAAACCATAGATCAAATCAGTCATGCTGTCAATACCAATCAGATCAGCTCATCACATGATCCAATCAGTTCAACTCATCACATAATCAATCTTACTTACAGTCGAAGATCTGGTAGTAAACCACATACCTCAAAATTAAAAATAAATCACTAACTTGAATTTAATTCTCAAATAAAATAAAAAACATAACAAATTTAATTAATAATTTGTTCAATAAAATTATTAATTAAATTTAACATAAACTCTTTAACCCTTAATAATTTGTTGTCGAAATTGAAATCCAAATGGTTGAGAAAATCCACAAATTAATCCTAAAATCCAACCTTCAATAGTGAAGCAAACTCCAAATTTTTAATCCCAAAATAAACTACTTTAATAAACTTTTAATAGGTATCCAAAAATCCATATTAAAAAAATATCAAAAACTTACCCATAACCTACCTAGAACCAAACTAACGGAGTGGCACGTGGTGAAAACTAGTCAGAGATCAGCGACGATGATCAGATTTGACGGCTGTTGACGATGGCGCGACTAATAGAGGCGACCCAGATCGTGGCGTGGTTTGGGTGAAGGACGACGAAGAGATGATGCATAGTTGTGTCAGCTTCAGATCACGGCGACGAAGAACATTATCGAAAGAAGACGCAAGACGTGGTGCTCGTCGGAAGGATGGTGCGGATGGGCGGACATCAGCTAGCTAGGGGAGAGTGGCAGGGATCGATTCGATGGATAGGTGGTCGGCAAATTAATGGAGGTGGAGGGCTGGACTATATGCTACGGAGCGTGAGAAGAAGGAGATGAAACTAATTTCTTTTTTTTTTTAACCAAGCACGTACATTGAGGAACATTAACAACTTAGTTGTAAATAATAATAATAAAATTATTATTATTATTCTAATTTTCTTTTCTAAATAACTAATATATATAATTATTTCAGATGTATATATATATATATATATATATATATATATTCAAAATCCATTTTTTCACTTAATATAATTGAATCTTCTGTCTCCTCATAAATATTTAAATATACTCTACTACAAAATTGACTTTCTTGACACTTTTTATTTTACATTACTTGACAGATTTATAAAAGTCGTCAAGTAATGTTAAAACTGTCAAGAATAAATAAAAAGAGGAAAAATGAAGAGATTTTTTGAATATTTTTTACATACTTGACGGTTTTTACCCGTCAAGTACAATTTAATTTTACTTGACAGAATTTACCCGTCAAGTATGTGAATTAAAAAAAAGGTGTCCATCTGCGTTTCTTCTAAAAATTACACAGGACCCAATAACATTGTTTTAATAAAAAAATTAGCGAAGCGTAATTTTACTTTTCCTCCACCTATCCCCCTCTCATTTTTCCTTTCCCTCCTTTAATATTTTTTTCTCTTTTCTTCATCATCATTTTCTATTGGAAATAGGGGAAAAAACAAACCCAAACCCTAACATTAATTTCCTTCTTCACTCTAACGACTACCATAACCCTTATCTCATTTCTCTCTTCACTTAAAAGATGACTATGAGCTTGACCGAGATGGACGACAACGAATGGCTTGCGAGCGAATGACGAGCTTCAGTTGAGGAACGAAGGACAACATTCTCTCTTCACTTTAGGAATGGACAACAGTGAGCTTCAGTTTAGGAACGAACGGTGGCGTGAGAGAATGACCAACCGACAAACTCGTACGAGTGCTGCAAAAATCGAAGAGTTTATGAGATTTCAACATTTACAAACAAACTATGGAAAACTGTGTTCCACGTGAACGATCGGTGAGATTTCGATTGTTCTTATTTTTTTCCATTTTTTAGTTAATACTCCTAAGTGGTGGATTGTGGTTGGTTTTTAAATCAGGCAATTTTGTTTCTGTTTGGTTCTAGAGAAATAATTAGAGAAAAAGTGTTGAAATCAGGTAACTACCCATCCAACGGATGCTTGACTTTGACTTCCTTTGTTGTATGTTTCATTTCTTATAATTTCCTTTTTTTGTTTATGTTATCTTATGTTTTGAGCACCATATCAATAGTACAAAACTAAAATTTTCGAGTGTTTGGAATTTTATCGTTTTGGTTCACTTTAGATTGTGGTTATCTTGATTATGAACCCACTAGGTTGGGTTTTCATGTTGCTGCCCCTTTAGGGGTTGTTTACATTCGTTAGACCTGATGAATGCAATTTTGTTATGTGATTTGATTGTTAAGTATTTTTCTCTTGCTTTTCTTGTTCATTTTTTTAGTCTGTCTTGGTTTTTTCCAGAGCGGTTGATGCACATATGTTATCCATTGAGAAGAGCAAGTACCTTAGAGGTTCATTCCTGTAGAATGAGATTAGGAACTATTCTTCATTTGCATTCAGTTCAATTGGGGTAGATATATTTAGTGGGTTTTACAAGTACAACTTTTCTGTTTCTTCCTTGTTGGTCTATGAGTAATGGGGATGTCACTTTTCAGATAAGTTTTTAACCATAAAGTTATGCATTTGGAGTTGTTCTGAATCTTGATAGTATTACCTTTTATGGGTGAAGTTGAAATTAAGAGACTTTTTCAAGTTATTATTTTTATTTTATATTAATGTTTTGAGCTGCTTTGATGCAGGGGACGTTGAGCATACCCACTTGGTGAAAGGTTTAGATTATGCGTAGCTCAATAAAGTGAGAAGTGAGTATAGATAATAAGCCAGATGCTGGAGGTGGTGTTGAAGGGAATGGTAGGTAACTGATTTCAATCCATTTATCTCGGTGTTCATTTGTCGATTATAGTCTTACGAAGTAGGATAATACTTAGTTTTAGAATCTTTTGTCTTTTTGTGATTAGTTCTCTGTGTTGTATCATACTCGCCTAAGTTAAATATTTAAAGGACTAGGAGTTGATAACAAAACTTATTATTTTAGTTAATTGAGAGAAACAAGTTGTCGCATTGTTCAAATTATCTATTCTCGTATGGACAATAATGTTCGACAGTGTTTTTATTAGCAGTCTCTTTCCTTTTATTGTAATGACCACTGATAATGATTTTCTAAATGTTGATACAGCAGTGCACCCAAGGAAGAACAACAAGTGTTGTTTCGCACTACAACAACAAATGTGTATTTTATTTTTTTAACTATTAAAATTCCATTAAATAGTATTTCAATTTATTTGAAGACTATTATGTTCATGCTTCTATGGGTGTTTGTGCTAACTCCTTTTGGCCATTCCTATATATTACTGTCTGTATACAAATGGGTCCTCAAGACCTAGATGGACATTAAGTCAAATGAGACATTCCTTCTTGGTAAAACATCATTTGTTTATAACATGGTAATCAATGTTTGCCTTTTATGATTTTATCTTAGTTAGTTCAAATTAAGTTGGCTGATGACATATCATGCTCCTTCTTTCTGTTGGGGATCATTTCAAACATGACAATGTTTTCTTTGGAACCTTACCCACATTATCCTTGTTGTTCTAAACTTTAGAATGTGCTCAGATGGCTTTCTACAATTTTTACATTCATGTTATTACCGTGTGTGACCATATGGATGGAATTTTTAGACTAATAGCCTCAATCTTCCAAACTAATGATGCTACCATGTTAACTGGTGGAAAAATCTTGTGATGTCTTTGAGTAAAATAATGATGCTGCCATGTTTGTTAGATTCTTTAAACAGGTTCTGATTTGCTCTGTTTGGTATCTGATATCGACTCGAAAACAAAAGTAGTATGGTCTTCTTTTATTTCCCTCTTTAGTTAAAATTATTTGTCTTCTTAGGTTTGTTATTAAATTTTAAAATGTATGGCCTGAAACTTTTTCCTAGTCCAAAAAGAATTTCGTAACAAGTAAAATGCATTTGAAATCTTAGCATTCCATTATTTGACATGCAGGTGATCAATGAGATGACAGATGAGGGTGCAAACTATTGCTTTGAATGTGTTGGACCAAGTTCCTTAATCACGGAAGCATTTGCATGCAACTGGAAGGTATCATTATATATACATGATTTTTATAAACCTCTATAAAATTTATTGTTTATTGGTGCTCATTCGTTTTTGTGGTGTAGATAGTGGTGTTGACATGGTGGAGATACATGAGATGGTAGTGGGCTGCTGTTGTGAGGAGTTTGATGGCTTTCTTTATACCTTGATGCACTTTACTTGTTGAAAATTTTATGTAACATACGGTTATGTAATTTGATTTATGTAATTAATAAACTTACTATGATTTTTAAAATGCAATAAATATATGCTCTTGGTTCTTATCTTTACATTGTATATATAAAGTTTTAGGACTGAAAATACAGACACAAAACAGGTGCAAAATACAAGGTACAATAAATATTCATTTTTTTAAAAAAATGACAAGATTAACTTGACAGTGAAACACTGTCAAGTATTACTTTATTCTTATTCTTGAAACTGGATTACTTGACAGTGAAAAATTGTCAAGTGAAGCTTTATTCTTGACAGTAGATAATTGTGAAGTAAACTCTTATTCTTGATACTTTTGCACTGTCAAGAAAAAAATGTTTATTCTTGACACTTGATTACTTGACGGATTTAAAACCGTCAAGTAATCTTACTTGACGGTTTTTCATTGTCAAGTAAACCCTTTTCTGTAGAAGTGATATAATTATCATTTTCTCTCACCATTTATCCACTTTTCAATTAAATATATATACATATTTAATTACTTAACAATATTTCTACCAAATCACATTTTTTCTAAACTTCCTAATCAAAATAATTAACATCCTTAATCAATTTAAATCTTGAATAAACCAACTTATACTTAATTAATTCAAAATAATTAATTTAAAATTACCTCAAATTTGGAATGTTACATTCTTCTGTAACATCCCAAAATTTAAGATAATATTAAATTTTTATTATTAATTATCTTAATTGATTTAAGTTTAAGTGGGTAATTCAATTTTGGTTTATTGGGATGTTATTGATTTAATTCGAAAAGAAATTAGGATGATTGTTGATTTGGTGAATTTTTTTTTAAGAAAATTAAATTTATATATATATATGGATATATATATTTATTTAATTTAAAGGGTGTTGGTTAGAGAAAATAATAATTGGTGGATGGAGTTAATGAGGAGAGAGGAAGATTTGATTGATTTGGAATATGAAAAGGAAAAGATTTATTTATATTTGAAAAATGAAAAAATAAATAATAATAATAGATATTATTATGATTTTATTTATAAATAGAATAGGGTTACTTAGAAAAACGTGAAATGTTTTCAATTTTCTTCATCTCCTTCTTCACGTCGCCACCAGCCCCTCGCCACTGTGGACTTCCTTCATCCAGTTGTTGGCCAGCCATTTCTGTTCCATCGGTCAAACTCTCCTTCGTAGGCTGTCGCACCTCCATCGCAACGCGAAGCCACTCCAAGCTAAGTCCACCTGTCGTCTGTCTCTTGCTCCAGCAATCCGCGTCGCTGCCCTCGGTCCCCGCCAGATCCATCCACACACCAAGCCCAGCCGCGACGACGCCAAGGACCTGCAGCCACAAAATCTTTCTTCCTTCAGTCGTCGCCGTCGCCTCTGTTGGTGGGATTTATCGTGAAGTTGGTGATATTTTAAGGTGGGTTTGGATACTCATTAAAGTTTAATTTAAGAATTATTTTAGATCTTAATTGGGAATAATTCTTGATTATTTGAAGGTTAAATTGAAGAAAAATTGGTGGACTTTATTCGTGGAGTTCTTTTTATGAATTGGTAAGTTGATTAAAGAATTGTTATTGAAAGAATAAGGTTAACATAATTAATTATTTTTTTGAAAAAATTGTTAGTTAACTATTTTATGTTTAGGATCAATTTAAGGAATCATATTTCAAGCCTAGAGAATTTTTCTGTATATTGAGGTAAGGGATTTTCTACCGGATCCTCGGTAAGATGTTGTATGATAGTAAGGATGCGTTTGACAGTTGAATTGATCGATTAAATTGATTGATGTATTGAGTTAATAATGTATGAGATGAGTTTAATAATTTTTATGGAGAATTAATAATTAAAATTGATTATGTTATGACGGCTTGTTTGAGCTATGATGTTATGCACTTATGGTTTGGCATAATATTTATGATATGCGAGTGTGCATGTTGGATAAAATTTTCATGTATATGTTTATGATTGATTGAGCTAAGAATGCATGTTAGGAATTATGGTAGTTGTACACTTTATTTATTAGCCAGTATACCCAGCAAGGAAGTGTGTTCTCTCGGGTTCACTAGACAAATACATTTTTTATGAGATCATTAGTCAGTTATGAGTGTTCCTACAAGATCACTAGATTATGTAGCACATGGTATAGGTTTAATAGGAAGTTAACAATTCACCTAGCGGACCCAGTAGTGGGTCCCTTACTGGGTATTTTATATACTCACCCTATCCATGTTTATTTTTCAGGCATAGGTAAGAGGAAGTTGGCAAAGGACAAGAAGAATCCGTGACCATGCTTATTGGGACTTTCATGACCAGATGCTTGCTGCAGTTTTTGTTATGATTTGATGTTTTTAGAATGTTGAACTATTATTAAACTGCTTTTATTCAAACTTACAAGTTCTTTTATATTTTGACAAGGGAACCCCGACTAAAATATTTTAAACCATTCTTATTTATTTATTTGAAATATTTTGTTTTTTACTCGAGAATGTTTTAAAATTGTTTCTTTATTAAAATGAGTCAAACTTTGTGTGCTTTTGATTTTAAAATAAATGTTTTAATCAAGTGACGGCCTCGGGTTAAGGTTGAAAATTCGGGACGTTACATCTTTCCTCCTTAAGAAACTTTCGTCTTCAAAAGTTCTAATCCTCGAATAACTTTAGGTAACGTGCTCTCATATCATCCTCTTGCTCCCACATATTCTCTTCAACTTGGTGATTTCGCCATAAAACTCAACAAAGCAATTCCCGTATTGCGTAAAAACTTTACTTCTCTTGCCAAAATCTCAATGGGTTGCTTCTCACAGCCGAGATTTTCATTCAATTGCATCGGCTCATAATCATAAAAACTCGACACACGAATCTATTCCATTAAGAGCCATAAACTTTCTCAAGCAAAACCTCAAGAAGCGCTTTATTCTTAAAACAACCGCATATGGCACTTTTGATCAAAGATGAACTTCATGCTCTAATGATCTGTAAAGATATGACACTTCTCTCCAAACAATTAATGTCTCCAAATTTTCAATGTCAACACTACTATTGCTAACTCTATATAACGATAGGATAATTGCACTCATGCTTCTTTAATTGTCTTAAAGCATAGGAAATTAACTTACCTTCTTGCATCAGCACACATATTAACCTTTGTCTTGAGGGATCACAATAGATCTCAAACTCCTTTCTTGACATTGGAAGAGTTCGAATAAGAACTGACACTAATCTCCTCTTTAATTCTTGGGAAATTTTCTCACATTTGTCTGACGATTCAAACCTAGCATTCTTCCTAGTCAATGATGTCAAAGGTAATGCTATCCTTGAAAATCCTCTACAAATCGGTTGTAGTATCCTGCTAGGTCTAGAAAACTACGTATTTCTGTTGTAGTGGTAGGTCATACTTGTCAACAAATTTCATCTTCTGTGGATCTACAGTAACTCCTTCAGCTGATACCACGTGTCCAAAAAATACTACTTTGTCTAGCTAGAACTCACATTTCCTGAACATGATATTCAACTGCTTGTCTCGTAGTGTCTGTAATACTTTTCTCAAATGCTCTTCATGGGCTTTTCTATCAACTGAATATAATAGTATATCATCTATGAATACTATTAAAAACTGATCTAAGTATGGATGAAAGATCTTGTTCATAATATCCATGAAGACTGTTGCCGCATTTGTCAAACCGAATGACATCACGAGAAACTCATAGTGGCCATATGTCGTAATTAATGGTGTCTTTGAAATATTAGATTCCTTGACCTTCAACTGATGATATCTTAATCTTAAATCAATTTTTTAGAACATCGATACTTCTCTTAACTTACCAAACAAATCCTTGGTACGAGGTCTAAGATACTTGTTACGTATCGTGACCTTGTTCAACTATTTGTAGTCTATGCAACCGAAGTGTGTCATCTTTCTTCTTTATGAACAACATTAAGGCTCCCTAAGGTGATACACTTGGTCTGATGAACCCCTTGTCCACTAACTCTTGTAATTGAATCTTCAAAGGCTCTGGCATTTTATTTAGCTTAATTATAAACATGCTAGAGGGAAACGAATGTCTAGCTCCTGGATCTAATAAAACATGTGTAAATGTATTACAGACAAGTAATGTACCAGTAATGACGTCTGATGCATCATCGACCTTTGTTGAGTCATAGCAAACACCTTTCTTTACTGTCGTGGTGGACCTGCAACTCCATTCTATCTAACATCACTAGGTCTTTCACCTCCAGCTGTTGCAACCCTTAGTTGACTAACTGTTTGCAACCGAACACGTTGTTCTTCTTGCAGCTCTGACCTCAATTGAGGGCAACTCTCTTCAGATGGCTTAGCTTCTTACATTGATAAAAAAATCCCCTTCTATTAGGCACAATCCTTTTTCGTACCTGCCACAACTATTGTACGCAGTTCTCCTTGTTGAATTGGTTATTGACTCTTGTCCAAACCGTGACACTGTTACTAATCCAATCGGCTGACCAGAGGCTCTCTTTCTTTGTCTCGGACAGGCTCTTCCTACACTATCCCTTCAATACAATTGTCCGTTAGAACATGATTTGAAATCCCTTGTCTCTAATATTACAGGAGTGAAACGTCTTTAATCTCGTCCTCGATAATCGCTAGTCGAAGAAACAGCTCGACTAGGCCTCAACTTTGGCCTCTCCTCAACTTAAACTCTACTCAACACACATAACAGTCTCTACTAACTGTGAAAAATCAGTCAATTTAGCTTTTGCTGTCACCGGTGTATGAATATCTTTTCGTAAACCTTCCTCAAACCTCCTACACCTTTCATTCTTAGAGACTACTATAGTTAGAGCATACCTGGACACTAATAGGAAACCCTAAAGAACGTTTCTATGAAACTAAGCCATACTTTTGCATCGGTTGGGTCTGTAGAAATCTCACATATTGTGGTCCATAAAGCTTTGATCGTTCTTATTCCAAACTTTTTCTCTGAATCACTTGGTACTTATCATATCGTTTCTACTAATCTCTGGGTTAATCTAGTAAACACTTTATCTTCCATCTCAGGCTG
Organism: Cucumis cinereus; assembly: GCA_037974625.1. Classification (NCBI taxonomy): domain Eukaryota; kingdom Viridiplantae; phylum Streptophyta; class Magnoliopsida; order Cucurbitales; family Cucurbitaceae; genus Cucumis; species Cucumis cinereus. The sequence goes on along the minus strand of JBBPDJ010027768.1, from coordinate 7,639 downwards.
AACTTATGGGGTACAAGACTCCCCTTCAGACTGAGCTTGGGTAGAATCTTGTTTCTCTTATGTTTCCTGCTTACGTTGTCTCCTACTTTGACGAAGAGGCATGACTTCTATAACATATCAACTCATTAGATATGCTATAGAGGCCTCTAACTAAAATGTATGATACTTAACTGTTTAAACTCTTTCTTTAGACTCTTTACTTAACTTAATACTCTTTTAACTTAACTCTTTTTATTTCAAGACTCTCTTAACTTTCCAAAGAACTCCTGCTCTGATACCAAATTGTCACATCCCCTCCCACGCTCTCCTTCTCTAAGCCTAAAAGGTGGCGTGAAGTCAGTTAGTACCATTCTTGTCTTAACAACACTCACCGACAACTTACTTAGCTACTAACTTAAACACTTAAAGTATATGCAAATTTAACACATTTGTACAACCCATAACAAGAACCCACTAAACTTAGAACAACATAAACTTAACCCTACGTACATCTTACTGTTTTCTCAACCCTCACACATTAATATGTACAGACCAAAATTCATGTCCAGAGTTCCCGACAAACAACATCAATCTACAACTGGACAACAAATTCTAGGATCACAATCTCCATCGAAAAAGTGAAGAACATTTTAAAAATCTGATCTAAAGACCAGTGAGTGACTAACTTTAATAAACATGCTTAACAAATCTTAGCCAAGCAATACACGATAGATACAAGCCTCTAGCTCAAATGAGATACTAGCCTTTGGCTCAAATAAAATACTAGCCTCTGGCTCAATAAGATACTAGCTCTGGCTCAAATAACTCAGTCATGTTGGTAATGAAATCCTCATAAAACAGAGAAATTCTAAAACACGCTTTTACTCATGTACTTTAAGTTAAAACCTAGATCTTAGGCTTTAAACTCATGCTTAACTTTTCTTGAACTAGTCTTATGCGTAACTAAAGCTTATCCAATCTCAAGCTTTGTAATAACTTTTAAAAATATGTAATAATCATGCTTAGTAGCTCAAAGCTTGCTTTAAAGTTTTAAATTGAAATTGGTGCTTTCAATAAGAAATTATATTCATTTTGTCACTCACGGATTTGAGCTAACTCTTCAGAATCTATAAATTTACCCAATCTCCTCTTAACCTGAAATAAGAGAATTAAGTATTGAATTAATCATTTTAATCCTCAACATTTCAAAACTTTGCTAAAAATTCTCAAAAACATAATAAATGGCTTAAGGCATGGGTTGGCGCATGGGCGTTGATAGGTTGCATATGCGCACACTTGCCCTATCAGGGTGCCAGGTGTCAAAATCCTAAAATTGAATATATAGATTGTGACATTCATCCAAGCAAAGACCTCGATGGGCATAGACAAGCACGTCGACATTGGTCAATAAAGGGCCACCAGGACAAAGCTACGATGTGATCGAGGAGGATGATACATCATTCAACGCATAAGGATGAAGTACACAGGAAGTTGAGAATGGACACAAGTATCCCACAACAGGCTATAGTGTTCAAAGGGCGTCAACATACATTCCTCGGGGCCAGCATGGGCCCTAGGTCGTTGCCCGAGAGGGTCAAGACAAAATCGTGAGTTTTGACAAGCGCTTCTGGAATTAAGTGTATTTTCATGTAAGACGCAAGCCTGTCAGATTTCGTAAGAATCGAAGTTCAAGTGGACGCTCTACGATGACAAGTGACGTTTCGACATTTTCATATGCATGCCTGTAAGAAGGGAAATTGTGCAAAATGTACTATAGAGGGGAGGCATGGTGTTGGCTCTCCACCACCCCTGGGTCGTGTGGCCTAAGTGAGCTACCATATGACACACGAGTGTGTCGTGGTGTGGGCGAGTGTTACGGGACGAGAGTCTCGGACAACTTCCTGTGAGGAGGAGTAACTCAAGGACAGTGTCGAACTGCACGAGTGTGCCGACATTGCGCTGTCTTGGGATAGTTGGAGGTTGATGTATAGACCTGTGCTTTGACACGGTATCCGTAAACAACACGGTATGGTCGCAAATGTCATCTTATCTCATAATGTCGAATGTTGTCATATCGATACAGTGTCGACAAGTAAGAACGGCCAAGAGGCCGAGAGCTAAATGGAATGTACGAAGAGGCGATGTACATTGCCAAGAACGAGTTGACCTGTGAGCGTCAAGTAAGAATGCACGATGACGACGATGTCGTTATTGAATGAAAAGATGCTTCCGTGTAAGACTCATCAAGCTGATGCTTAAAAAGAACCTTGACTAAGTGTCCGACCGAGTAAAAGACTCAAGAAAAATAATATATGGGCTAAAGATAGCCTTTAGGCTGACCATGATTGAGTAAATGTCATGGTGCCGCACGGTTGAGAAGTTATGACCGTGACATTTGGTGTCAGAGCCCAAGTTGTGGGCATTGAGTCGTACCTCGAAGACAACCCAGTTTAACTAGTGACTTCACAAGTGTGCTGCTTTGGCAGGGCAGTTGTGTTAGCCTGTATCAAAGACAAAGAAAAGGGTTGAAGCCTGACTCTTTGAATCCCAACAAGTGCCAAAAGTAGGTTACTCGTTGAGAGGAGTCAAAACCCATCAGTAAGCAAGAACTAAACTTTCTTGCCTAAGAGTTTGGCGGTTTCATGTTTCGTCACACAAGCAAAGATTCAAAAAGGCATAAACTCAACGCTCCCGAAAAGTGTAGTGGAGCTTATCTTGAAAAGCTAAATGTGGAGTGAGCTGCTATGGAAGAAAGCAAGCACTTTAGTGTTTCATAAAGCAAAAAAAAAAAGAAAAAAAGAAAAAGAAAAAAAGAAAAAAGAATAGAGACTGGGTGCCAAAGAAAAGTGAAGTGACAAGATGTCGTTGGATATCAAGGGAGCCAACGTTAGAAAAGAAAGAGAATCTATCTATGTTGTTCGCCTTGAGTTCACATAAGCTAAGAAGATTCGTTAGAAAGTTGCCAAGAAAAGAAAAAAAAGGGAGTCTAGGAGGCGACCTTCCCTTGCCTTGATCCCTTCCCAAGCAAAAGTTTTACATTCAAGTATGTTCGTTGTTGGTTATAGAAAAAGCAAAGCTAAGGGAGATGGGTTAGACGAGACCTGAACCCTAATCCCCTTCAAGACAGTTCATATAGTCACTTTCGAGGTAGAGAAAGACCTGGGTGATGTTTGCAAAGGTCAAGAAGAAGTTGAGTGGAAACCGTTGGGTTAGTGTTGACAGTGTCAACGTTGACTTGTTGGAAAAACTGTAGTCAAAGATGAGACAATCAAGAAAGAGTCCCAGTGTGGCAAAGAGGGTTAAGTCGTACCCAAGATGTGCTAAGAGAGTACACCAAGAAAGAGGAAGATAAAGAAGCAGAAGGTGAACCAGGTAGGGTGCCTTCGAAAGAACCATTGTCGTCAAGAGAATAGTGTTAGTGGTTACAAGGGAGAAGAGCCGAGAGTCAGAGAGACAACATCGACATAACACAAAGTAGAAAAAGAAAAGAAGCGTCCTGACAGTGGACAATGTGACTGTATAAGAGGCCAATTCATATGAAGTAAATGGTTGGTTTGGAATAGTCTCGATAGTGGACATTGGGGTTGTGTGAAAACCAAGGAAAAATGATAACAACTTCGAATTCATGAGTTGTTGTCCAATGTTGGTGCTCCAAAAGGCGTGAGCACGCATATATCTTAAGCCAGTCCATAAGAAATGGAGGGTTGGCTTGAAGGCGTTCCAGTAGTGGACATGATGGCGATATAAAAGTCAGAAGGAAGGGGTACAACAAACATAGGTTGTCCCGTGACAGGGTTTCGAGAAAAGATGTCGTGAGCCTGCATGTGTTCGCAAGTAAATCTATAGAAAAATATGGTTGGCTTTGCAAGAGAGTGATCCCGCATGTGCCTGCAAGTCAGTCCATGAAAAGATATGGTTGACTTTGCAAGTGAAGATCCATAAAGCAAGGAATAACTCAGAGAGGAGTGTCAATCTGGCAAAACCAAGCCTGCAGCGAGTTTCGGTTTGAAGCGACCTTGCAGCCTACTCGCCATGACAGGTGGCCGTGTAACGAAGATCAACTTGAAAGGTAGAAGTCATCTTTAGAAGAAAAGTAGAAGAAGAAGAGTTGATTGTCTTAGCATGAAATTCAGTTTGTTAGTTGTTCAGAAGCAGAAGGTATAAGCCGAATGGGCTTGGATAGAGGCGTGAGTTCTCTTTTGTTGTTCATAAGAAGACGGTATAAGCCGAATGGGCTTGGATAGGGGTGTGATTTCTCCTTTGTTGTTCAAGTGACTTGATGAGATGCTTCAGGTAGCGGTCAAAAGTGGGACAAAATGGTAAAAAAGAAGTAGTCTCATAAGCGTTGAACCTTGTTTCCTACTTGTCTGGGATGTTTCAGGCCGTAGTCCAAAGGTGGGACAAAATGGTCAAAAGTAGAAACAGTCTCACGAGCAACAAATGTTGTTTCCTGTTTATCTGAAGCTGAAAACAAATCGCAGGGTCATTCAACAATCCGTAGAAGAAAGAAAGTCATCGAGGACGATGACTAGATTGAGTGGGGAAGAGTGTTTCAATCTTATAATGATAATGTAAGATGGAACATTCGTCGAAGCAACAACCTCCACATATGCAAAGAGAAAAGAAATTCATCGAGGACGATGACTAGATTGAGTGTAGGAGAGTGTCACAATCCTAAAAGTGAGAATATAGATTGTGACATTCATCCAAGCAGACACCTTGACAAGCTTAGACAAGCACCCCAACATTGGTTAATGAAGGGCCGCCAGGACAAAGCCACGGTGTGCCGACATTGCACTGCCTTGGGATAGTTGGAGGTTGATGTATAGACCCGTGCTCTGGCACGATATCCGTAAACGACACAGTATGGTTGCAAGTGTCATCTTATCTCATAATGTCGAATGTTGTCATATCGATACTGTTCCGACAAGTAAGAACAGCCAAGAGGCCGATAGCTAAATGAAATGTACGAAGAGGCGACGTACATTTCCAAGAACGAGTTGACTTGTGAGCGTCAAGTAAGAATGCACAATGACGACGATGTCGTTATTGAATGAAAAGATGCTTTCGTGTAAGACTCATCAAGCTGATGCTTAGAAAGAACCTTGACTAAAGGTCCGACCGAGTAAAAGACTCGAAAAAAATAATATATGGGCTAGAGATAGCCTTTAGGCTAACCATGATTGAGTAAATGTCATGGTGCCGCACGGTTGAGAAGTTATGACTGTGACACCAGGCCGCGTCCTAACCTCGCTTAACACATGCTGCGCGCCCACCATGGCTGCTTGGTTCTGTCGCACACCTGCATCCTGCGCGCATGGTCCTACATCATAAACCTGGCGCACACATGTTGTCTCATGGCTATGCGTTGGGCTGGCATCACTTAAGCTCAACGCCATGACACTTACCCTCGTATGCCTCTTGACATGCATACCCTCCTGAGGTTTGGCCAACACTCCTTTCGACTGCCCTGATGTTTACTCCTTCTGTATAGTTTGAGAATTCACTTTTAACTTCTAAAATTCATAACTAAACATTCGTTCATCAAATCAAGGAACTTCCTTTCATACACTTACTTGAATCCTCTTGACTACATTACCTCAAAGTTTCATATAAAACTCTAAATTTTGAATTGGTTGGACACTAATCTTTGGACACGAGCCAAAAGGAAACACTTGTGATTTGAAGTCGACTTATAAAGAGTGTTATGCATGATTTAGTTGTAACAGCTCGTGTTTGCCGAAAGGAAGCACTCTCTCAACACTTTAACCTTTTGAACGCATAGCTCTTCATACTTAAGCTCACAAAGACACTATGCTTTAACCTTGCCGCATAGAGGTTATCTTGAATTGCCACATAGCTCTTCAATGCATTGGTCACCTTAACGCCTAGACTTACCTCCACCTTGCCGCTTGGAAGTTACCTTGATGGCTTTTGATGCTACTCCATCTCCCATCTGTTTTCTTGTTTCTTGTTGAGTTCTTAAGTTTCTCCTTCAAGTTCTTTCAATCTCGACATTAAAAGGCAAGCTAGAGGTATCTTTATCACGAGGCATACACTGCAAATACAAAAACAACCAAATTAAAAATAAAAAACACCATTAGTCTAGAATCTTTTCAAATCTCGAGTATTAAATACAAACCATTAGTTTGATCCTCGACAATGGCGCCAAAAACTTTACGTGTACAATCATGCAAGCGCACACGTTCAAGTTATAGTATAGTAAAAGAAGCTTAAAAGTTCGAGTATCGTCCTTATAGATCAAACAAACAATTGTGTTTAGCTATTCTTGAATCATACTTAATTTAAGAAATCGAACTTGATTTATGCAAACAAACAAATTGAAACAACAAAGTTTTGGATTTTAGAGAAAAAACGTTCTAGGGTGTTAATTTCCTTACAAACTTCGTTAGATTATATTTAATTTAATCATGGATTCTTGTTGTATAATATACTAAGTCTCAATGCTAAAGTCTGAATTATTATCTTTCAAAAACAATCTTTTCTCATGCAACCTTAAATGAGAACTACCATCTTGAGATCAAATTAAGATACATGGCGTTAAGTTTAGATATCAACAACTTTTAATATTTCCCTAATATTCACATGAAAGGTTATTAACAATTCAATGTTATAGATCTGATTAAACATACAACCTATTGAATTGAACATTTATTCTAACAATTATTGAGGGCCAATAACCTAATTTCACAAGTAATTCAACCAACATCCTAAAACTAATGAGTTTAGCCACTCATGACTTTCAAAGGCATATTCTTGTACAAAATTGAAATCATAAAGCTAAAGTGGAGTGAAAACTAGAGAAAACACTCTTGATGCTTCTTCTTTGATGAAAACCATCAACTTGAGCAACGTCTCGAGATCTCGAAAGACCGTCTAAGTAGTCTTCCCAATACTCTCTAAATTTTGAAGGCAAAAGAACACTCTTTTGGGTTTGAAAATTAGAGTCAAGTTCATATCTTGAATGTTGAAGAAATCCCAAATACATAGAGGAAGCCAACTTGGGCTACAAGATCTTTTCAAAATTAAGAATTTGAAAAAAGAAAAGTTGGCACCACAACACTCTATACGTGATGGAGAGGAATGTCGAAGCACAATGACATTGTGAAGGAGGTGTTGTGACACTTTACGTTATATACGAATTTGGAGCTCTTTAGAAAAAGCGTCAAGCAGTCAACGACTTAGCACCGCGGTGTCTGCCTTGAATACAGGATTTCTCATATTTTTCTTTACATTTTCATTCGATTTTAACTTGGTTTGATCTTTGTTACTTCTAACATTCACTTTTCTAAAAATGACCTACAAAACACTAGCAAACACATCAAATCGAATAAAAATAATCCTAAATCAAAGGTAAAATACCCACATTTTAGGTGCGTACCACTTAGGAAGTGAGAAGTGTTAGAGGGCGTTTGGTACGCAGGTTTGGAATCTTAAACCTGAGAATGTTAAGCAGAGGGTTACGTTGAGAGGTTTAGGTAGTCTCGGTTTAAGAAAACTGTGTTTGGAGTGTAGCCTAGGAAAATACATATATGTCGTGACATTTCAAATCCAGGATTCAGATTCATTCAACACTTGATGACTTTGACAATTCTTTGCTTGGTTATGCTATCATATTCAATTTATATAAGTGGATACA